>JAGFMK010000560.1:0-15970 GCA_021030975.1 Lichenothelia convexa | reverse complement strand
GGCGAGGGGTTTGGGGGTGCTGGAGCTATGGGCGGAGATTGATGCGTGGGAGGCTATTAGCCCTAGGGAGGGACCTAGTGCGCGCGGAGATAGGGGGAAGGGGAAGAGATTCGTGGTTGTTGTTGATGGGACGGATTTGGCTGCTGCGGCGGAGAGGGTGCTGAATGAGGCGGATGATAAGAAGGAGAAGAAGGAGAAGAAGAAGGAGAAGAAGAAGGAGAAGAAGAAGGAGAAGAAGAAGGAGGGGAATGCGGTGGCGCATTTGAGGGAGGTTGCTAACCGGAATCCGGAGTTAGTGGTTGTGCTGGATGGAAGAGGGGGCATGTCGGCGTGGGGATTGGAGAGTGTAGGGTGTAAGGTGCGGAAACAGGGTGATGTGTTCAACGTTGTGCATGTGGATGGCCTACCGTGGAGGTTTGAGGAAGATGAAGATGGTCATGAAGATTATGTGCAGTTTGCGAGCTTTTGCGTCGAAGAGAAGGGTTGCTTGGCTGTATTGGTGCACCGGTTTTCGGGGACGATTGAGTGGTGGGAAGGGAGGACAGACGAGGTTCTGGATCTAGAGAGGAGGGAAGAGAGAGTGAAGTTGAAGGCAACTTGGACGGGGCATAAGAAGCCTGTGGCAGGCATTGCGGCGGCTGGTACGGGAAACGCCTTCGTTTCTTGGACCGAAGCGGGGGAAGGGATCGTATGGGACCACAAGAGTGAAAGAGCTGGCGAGAGTATAGTGATGAAAAGCCGAGTGCCTGTGCCTGCTGACGTCAGAGCGATATGTCTTCTCGGAGGAGGGAACTTCATTCTGCTGCTTCTGCAAGGCCACGTCTCCCTTTGGGATGCCCGATTCTCGAGGGCCGTTGAACTCGCCTCGGTGGAATACCACACAGAAGACGAACCAACCCATATGTTTCCCTTACCGGAGGCCACATCCATCAACAACCGCATTCATGTAGTAACCCTCACGTCGGAGCTGAAAGGAATGGTTTGGGAAGTCAACCTACCACTGCATGACGATATGACGAACGGCTACGCAGAACATTCGAATGGCAGCTTTGAAGCGTTCTGTAGCTTCGAACTTCATTCCGAAGACATTGCACTTTTTTCCCCTGCAGATCGGATCTTTCCAGGCGAACTTCATTCGGCCATACAGAGGACAGCTATGTCATGCACGGCGTCAGGAAAACTTACTGCATGGACCGCAAGTATTGATCTTGAGAGGAAAAACATAGAATGGCTTGAAGTATCTTCAGTTGAGACGGGCATCATCAATCCTTCGCTCGCGAGTGCTAGTTCACATGGCAGAGCTGTAATCGTGGCAGCGGGAAAGAAAGCTCTTAGCATTTGGGACATGGAGAACGCTTTGTTGGAGTATGAGGAAGACTTCGCCCTCCATGGTAATTTGCAAGATTTCAAGTGGATATCGACACCAGACGGCCACTCCGTTCTCGCTGTGAGCTTTAACCACCACGTCATTATTTACGCTCAAAGGCGCTATGATCAAATTATGGATGAGCCGTCCTGGAGTCCGATCCGCAAAGTAAACATTCTAGATTATACGCATCATCCAATTGGTGATACCGCATGGCTCAAAGACGGTCATCTGGTCGTTGGAACAGGGAATCAGATCTATATTGGCAAGAACAAAGTGCAGTCTGACAGATTACTTGAGCCATCTGTGCAGACTGGAATTTCTGCGGAAAGAGGTGAAGAGCAAGGGTCAAGAGATCTGTTTGATGTTGTCCGAGAGTTTAATCAGCCCTTACCGGTTTGGCATCCACAATTTCTGCTACAGTGCATCCAAGCTGGCGAGCTTCGAGTTGCGAACCGCGTCGTCATCGCCTTGCACAAGTTTCTCAAGTTTTACACTGAAGTCGATGATATAGATACGTTGTTGGGCTTATCACTGGATAAGTTGTTGAATTATGACAAGGTAAAATATCTTTGGCAGTAGCGAAAGGCCGCTTGGCTAATGCTTCCTAGCGTCCCGTTCACTTGACCAACGGCCATTCGAACAATTCATCCGTCCTCTATTCCAACGATGTGGGAGACGAGCCAGAGCTATTAACCGAGGAAACGGCATCCTCTCTGAACTCGCGTCTGAGCGAGACACAGCTGGCGCGCCTTTCGGCAAAGGAGCAATCTTTACTCTCGGATATCGTCCAGTGCTTTGGCAGACTCGAAAAGCACAACCGCTCAGTCGATGATAATGCATCACGTTTCCTGATAGTATTTTGGCTGAATGCTATGCGAGTGGATAGGCACGAAATCGGACAACCTTTAGCGAATGGAACTAATAGCAAGTCTCTGAAAGCGAAACTGTCTCCGCAAAATCCACTGGCAGGCTGGCGAGAGATCTGTTGGGCGCGGAATAGTACCGCTCAGGATGTTCTTCTCGACCTAGTGGCGACGCATTTTGGAGGGAAGATGACGTGGGCGAATGCGAGAAGCGCCGGGATCGCGTGCTGGCTGGCTGATGCGGACGCTCTGGTAGGTTTGATGCACTTTTCCCTGCTGATTTGATAGCTGATATGCTACTGTGGCAACAGAGAGCCCAGTTCGACGTCATTGCCAGAAACGAGTACACCAGAACCGAAGAAAGAAACCCAATAGACTGTTCTCTATACTACCTCGCTCTCCGCAAGAAGAACGTCCTTCTCGGCCTCTGGCGCATGGCTACCTGGAGCAGAGAGCAGTCCGCTACACTACGCTTACTGTCCAACAATTTCCAGGATCCGAGATGGAAGACCGCAGCACTCAAGAACGCATATGCGCTCATGGGGAAGAGGAGATTCGAATATGCAGCGGCCTTCTTCCTCTTAGCGGATCATTTGAGCGATGCTGTCGGCGTGTTGGCGAGTCAGTTGGGCGACACACAGCTTGCTGTTGCGGTGGCGAGGGTGTATGAAGGGGATAGTGGACCGGTGTTAAGGGCGTTCTTGAAAGAGAAGGTCATTCCGAAAGCGGTAAGGGGGGGCGATAGGTGGTGTGTTGCTTGGGCTTGGGGGATGATGGGACGGAGGGATGCTGCGCTGAACGCGATTGTGGTATGTTTAATTCTCCCCTCCACACCGCCTTGTCACACCGCCTCACAATGGGTGCCCCTTCCGCAGCTACTTGCCGTTAACGCAATGCTTCATAGGCGCCTCTTCACACCCTCCTTCCAGAACGACAATCCGTACAGTCACCAGTCCCAGCACCATCATTCCGGACGCAGGACCCTTCGCTTGTTGCTTTTTATCAACAGCTCAGAGACGCGAAAACACTTCCTCTCAACGGATTCCGGAAGAGTCAGCCAGAGGACGAATACACAATAGAGCCAAGATACGAGTGGGACTTTGTGATGAAGAACGTGAGAATATATGTTCGCATGGGTTGCACGTTGCTCGCGCTATTGTTGGGTTCGTTCAGCCCTTTTACCCTTCTCCCTCCCACTTCTGCCCTGCTTTCGCATGTTCACACTAGGACCTTTCTCCAAATATCTCCTAGTTTCCCCTTCTTCCTACCTTTCTCAATGAAGAAATGTTCATCTACTGGAATACCACGTCACTAACAATCAATCTCCCACCTGTAGCTCGCAACTTCACCTTCTCCCGCGCTTCCTATCCTCCTGTCGAAGTGAGCTTTTTCGACCAACATCAACCGCCGGCGGCACCCCGAAGACGTAGATCGTCCCTTATTCCGGACAATGTACGTCTTGCTTCTGACCCGCCTGAGCATACATTGAAGATTGGGGCTGTGGAGAGGAAACAGCCGCCGAGAGAGGCGTTTCAAGAACCCAGCGCTAGTTCTTTGCTTGATAGCTTTGGCTTCTGAACAAGACTGGGAGCTTCCTTGTACTGTACTCCTAATAAGGTCAATCTTGATTCGAACGATTTTAGATCAACCACTTTCCAGAACTGCCTTGCAATACAAGGGAAGCCAGCAAACCGGAGTGAGAGGTCTATAGGGAGCATAAGCTAGTACATGGAGAAGGGACTACAGCAAGGCGTTTCTGGGTAGTCCCTTGCCTTGTAATATTGCTTGAGTAATCCCGTTAGGAGAGTTGGAACGAAGTTGACGAAGAGCTTCATTTGAGGTTAAGCGCCGGAGTTAAGCGTGGTAGCTGGACCCTGACAACTTTTGTTGTCTCGGGGACCGCAACGCCTACAACTAACTGGATCGCGTCTGCAAGAATAGCGTGGAAGTAGGGATTCGTCGCTCGATCGATCCCCTCAAATGCAAATGACTCAAGCTGACTTCCAAACGGCGGGGATAGGTGATGTCAACATGCATTATTTACAGTACGGTGGTGGATGTCAAGCCTCAATTACCCCTCATACCTACAGCATCCTGAAGTATAAAGACGTCCTAGTCAGGCCGGGGAATATTCGACTTCATTTACGAACCTTCTAAGACAGAATGCTGTACAGTTCTCTTTCGCGAAAGCAGTATGGCCCGTCCAGTTTGGTCGCCAGCACTCTTCTTTTTGTGCTCACCGTCCTCCCGAGGACTGTAAGCAGCCTGACCTGCACACCAAATAATGCGTCTTCATGTGTAACGGTTTGCGATACCGTGCCTGCCATCGGACCCGAGTCGACCACTGGCGACCCTAACTACATCCCGCCTACGTTTCCCATCCTCAACTTCACCAAATTCGCCAACAATCCAATACTGGCACCCAGGCCAGACTATCCTTGGGAGTCAGTATATACATTCAACCCAGCGGCTATTGTCCTCGACGACAAAGTGTGGCTGCTGTACCGCGCCCAAGATGCCAACCTAACCTCGAGCCTCGGCCTGGCGTGGTCCGACGACGGCTACCACTTCAGCACCTACTCCAAGCCCGTCTTCTACGCCACTGAGCCATACGAGGCCGAAGGCGGAACCGAAGACCCACGCATTGTCCGCATAAACGGGACCTTCTACCTAACATACACCGCCTACGACAAGCCCAACGACAAAGCGCGCCTCTGCATCGCCACCTCCACGGACCTGCTCAACTGGACCAAGTATGGGCCAATCCTGCCCAACTGGAACGACACCGTCTACAACTGGAACGCTCAGCCCTTCCCCTACACCGGCATCCGCTACGGCTGGTCCAAATCCGGCGCCATCATCCCCGAGCGCCAGCCAAACGGGTACTACTACATGCAATTCGGCGACAGCTCGCTCTACACCGCCAACTCCACCGACCTCATCCACTGGAACGCACAACCTAACCTGGTACCCTTCGCCGCGCGGACCAACGTCTGGGAGCTCGCGCTCATGGAGTCCGGACCGCCGCCCGTCAAGACCAAAGATGGGAAGTGGCTCAAGATTTACAACGGCCAGGCGGTGGGTCTTGGTGGGTTTATGCCGAGCCAGTATAGCACCGGCCAGATGCTGATTGATCCTGTGAATGCGCCGTATGGACCGCCGGTCGCGCGGGTCGATTATCCGGTGTTGCAGCCGACGGCGATGAATGAACAGGTCGGGCAGGTGGATCAGGTTGTGTTTAGCGAGGGGTTGGTGCAGTTTAGGGGGCAGTGGTTGCTGTATTATGGGGCGAGCGATTCGTTTGTTTCGGTTGCGTCTGCGCCGGCTGTGTAGGCGTGAAGAGGTCGGTTCGTGAGGTGCGCCTTGGATGCGTTGTCTGGGAAGGGGAGGACTAATGAGGTCGAGGAGAAAATCAAGAAACAGTCGGAGTCTCTAATCAACTAATTATTTTGGCTCACCTGCAGCAGCTAGAACTCCTTTTATCCATCAGGCACTGATCTACATGTAAATCTTCAGCGGAAGGAACTGCGTTGTTCGAAAACGCCTGGTTGATCGTACCAATGATTGTATATCATTTCTTATCAATATGGCAAGTCTTTTTATCATTTTCAGCGTGACGAAATTAGAATCTTAGCATCAAGATATTTTTTTCTCCTTTAGAACGGGTTGAACAACTATGTTGGAACTTTGAAATTGCAACAATTTTGAGAATCGCTGCATACGGAAGTGCGGCCGCTACTTATTAAGTTTGGGCTTCAAAGTCCAGAACCGTTAATTGCTGGCACTTGAACTTCTGGATATAAACGAGGGTTGCGAAGGGAGAGTGCTAGCAGAGTGAAGCACTGTAATAAGAGTTCCGCGAGCGGAAGTCTCCCATGGTTGGCGTACCTCAACCGGTCTTGGCGGGGGGAGTTTATTCGGGAACTTAGGGCACTGGGTGATAAGGCACACCTCCAAGCCTCATCACCGCCTCGACCAGGGGCTCCTAATATGTGTAGTAATTTATGCGCACCTTTTCTCCCTCAAGAGTAACGAGAGTGTGTCAGCTGCTGACGTTTGTTATTTTCTATCGCACGATCGCGCGCATTTCTTAATATCAAGTGAAAATAACATAATTACTCTGTATATAACTATAGCTAAATGCCCTCTATATTTACTACTCGACCTTACGGTTGATATAATACTATCTCGGTCCTTATAAATAATAATAATAGTGATAGTAAAGGTACAGCGACAGCGAAGTCTTATCTGAAGAGCCTGCACAGACTGTGTAACTTAATTGAATGTATACCTACTATGTAATTATGCTCCATACATACTAGATGACGGGAGGCGGTGATGAGGCTTGGAGTCCCTTGGCGGGGCTCTTGGCAGCCAGCATGCCCCGCAAGTGTCACAGTAGGTAACGTCTCCATATCTGCTGTAGAGCCGTTAATTACTAAGTTATTAGTATAGGCAGGTGTGGCTTCTAACATCCGCTATCCTACTCATAAATATAAGGCACCGTGGTTTACCGAAAAGGCTGAGTAAAGTTGTAATAAGCTTAAGTACTAGTGGTTTTCCCCCTTTATTCGTTACTCCGTCTACAAAAACTCTACAGTTGGGGACGTTACTAGGATCGGCAACAACCTGGTCGAGGCCGCCTTGGCGGACCTAGAAGTCGCACTGGGGAGAGGTGTGTAAGAGCATACAGCAGTCGCGATCTACACACCCCGGAGACAAATTGAAAGGGTGCCAAGACCTATGTACAGTAGCTACCTGGTTTGTGCATCCAATAGCTCCTCGTACTCCCATTATTTGAACGATCGGCGTGTTCTCCTCTAGCACTCTCCTTTACCTTTCTGCCTTCTCCCTGATCCGAACCTGTAAACATTCTGCAGTATTACTAGTTTCAGCTGTTAACGCAACTCCCTATCATGTCTTTCCTCAAGAAGATGGTCAAGGATTTCCTGGATGACGACAAGGACAAGGACAAGAAAACCGGTAATATTCAGCAAACGGCAGCAGCGGAGCGTGACCACTCTACTGACGGGGAGGCTTCTTGTAGAACATGACCGTGGAACTCACAAGTACCCCAGTGAACATCAATACGGTAAACCCTCCCACCACGGCGGACCACCTCCTCCACAAGGTCCTCCAGCTCCGTACGGAGCACCACCTCCAATGCCTCCAGGCTGGGTTGCCCAGTGGGACAGCAACAGCCAGCGTTGGTACTACACCGAACAAGCCACTGGTCGCTCCCATTGGGATCCTCCTGCGTTGTACCCTTCGCCACAGGGTCCCTATGCCCCTCCTCCCGCTGCCATGTACAGCGGTGCACCTTATGGCGGCTACAGCGATCATTCCAAAGGACTCTTCGGTGCGTATGGTGGACAGCACGGCGGGCAGAAACAACCAGGTCACGGCGGCATGATGGCAGGCGCTGCGGGAGGCTTGGCCGTGGGAGCGCTCGGTGGCGCCATCCTCGGCCACGAGATGAGTAAGTTGCCCGCACTCGCGCAAGCTGCATTACATGGAGTGCTAACACTTCCGGTAGGTGAGGACTCAGACGACGAACGCCGCGCTGCCATGGCGGGCCCAGGTGCCGGTGCACCGACGGGAGCCGCACCTGGCGGATACGGCGCGTCGTCTGAAGAACCGTTGCCAGATGAGACGGCCAGTGGCAGCTCGGTCTCGAGTAGCGATCGCGAGGAGTTGGAAGAACGGAGGGAAGAGCTTCGGGAGGATCAGGAGGAGTACAATGAGGACTACGAGGACACATACGGTGATTGAGGGGTCATCTCGCCCTGGTCAGGCTTGAATTCGTCTCAACCAGCAGTAGTGTTTCGCGGGGTTAGCACTTAGTGTTGTTGAATGATGAAGTGCTTGATTGATACATACACCATACACCATCCTAGGTCACGTGTAAGCAGTAGGCCGCTAACACCAAGAGTATGTACCCTACCTTACCGCTCTTGCCCAGATGGGCAGAATACTGGCACTCGAGGTTTCGGCCAAAGTACGGAACCAAAGCGTTGCTGAAATAGTGTCAAAATAGTGCTGATGGAACAAAGATAATGCCAGGCAGGCGTTCTGAAGAGCAATCAGGGCCGCAGCGGGGCCTTTCCAGTACTGTTTTCTGCGCAAATTATGTTTACAGAAGGAGCTGAAACACGTCTAACAGTAGGTGCAATATAGATTTACTACTATGAAGTACTCTGGGCAGTTTCAAATCTAGGTTATTAATGATGCGAACGAGCTAGGGATTGCTTTGCGAGGCGTAAGAAGGCATTGTTGCTTGGAGGCAGGCGGGATGGGACTCGTGGAATTTAAAAAAGATACTTAGGTGTGGACGACAAGATGCTATGATGCATGTATATGTCACTAGAGGCAGGGTAGACAGATGACACGACGAGGGCGCCGAGCTTAATTATTGTTCGAGGCCAGGTTCACACGGGACCAGGTGCTGCATGCGCGGCTTGAGTCAAGCCTCAGATGAGTGAATCCTGAATTTTATTCATATAGCTGTTGCCTTGGAAGGACTCGAAACGTCGGATACCAAACTGGGTAAGTCTTGCGAGAGAGCTCGTCATGCGGAAGACGGGACCCTCGGACCCTTGCCTTGTGTCTTCCGTGCCTGGCGATACCTCAGATAAGCCTTTTCTCCACGATGCATTGAGTAACGGGAGCACGCAAGTGACTTCTAGATTTCCAGGATTCTTGATCTCTCTTTCAGCCTTGCTAACGGCCGGAAGCCTCATTCATCATGACTCGCTATGGTCCAAATGTTCCTATCCCATACTCCCTCACCTTCAGCATACTTGAAAGGGAAAGCACCGTGGTAACGACGCTCAGCCGAAGCTGGCGGAGAGGATTAGATGACCTTACACGAGCGACCCTGCTCTTCAAGTACAAGACACCGAAAGCGAGGATCAGGGGTCAGAAGCGGCTACCGCTTGCGACAGACGATTTTGCCATTGCAAGCTGAATACCTCGAGTCCGCCAAGTAGACGTACCCTAACAGCAACTCTCAGTACATTGTATGAACCGACTACTCCGATATCATGGTATATTTAGGAAAGCCGAGCTCTGGTAAAGTCTACCATTATCTGATCACTGCATACGAACGGAGCTAATCAAACCTTATAGGTTGTGGAAGCTGCAGGTAGGTGTAGAGGCCTGCGCATAACATAGATGAAGACTGCACTGACCGTGCTGACTTGCAGAAAGCGGAAAATCAAGGTACGTTAAGAGTGGCAAGAATGTAGTTTGTTGGCCAGTTTGTTCTGTAACTGCCGTGAAACTTACTCTTGCAGCTATTTTGAGCGTTCCGAACGGCCATACTTAGCTTGCCGTAGCTACGGCTTGAAACATGTCAATGGCGCTTCCCAAAACGTTTTCCTCTGTTGATGCTCTTCAAGATCCACATTGTCACTGACAGATGAAATAGTGTGATGAAGCTATTCCTCAATGTGGCCAGTGCTCCAAGGCAAGACGAGAATGTCCCGGTTATAGAAAAGATTTTGAATGGAAATTCGTCAGCGAAAATTCGAACGCGGCACGAAGAGCTGAGCGCAGGGAACCACCTAAGAGGGAACATCGAACACCAACGAACCAGCCAGTAGCACTTGCCTCAGCCGTATCTGAGAATGTCTTCGAAAGCCCTGAGGAGGCTGACGCCTTTACTTTCTTTCAGGCCTGCACAATACGCCAATCGCTCGAAAATACGGATTGCGAGTTTTGGAACAGACTTGTTCTGCAGATTAGCCACTCGGAACCAGCCGTGAAACACGGCGTACTGGCACTGAGCCATTCACACCGACACTTCGATCTGAGCGGGTCGAGATGTAGAGATGTTTGCGATATTCTTAGTCTGACCGCGCTCCGCCACTACGCGCAAGCCGTCAAGCACTCCCAAGCCCTATTGGAAGCTGCCCGCAATGGTTCCAAAGACTTGCAAACAGTACTTGCCCTTTGCATCATCTTCTTCTGCTACGAAAGTACGGCAAGTCACTATGCGGCCGCGCAGCTGCATTTGCGGAATGGACTGCGCATCTTCCTCCGCAACCGCGAGGTGCAGCTTGAGCATTATCCAGATGTGGGGTTGAACACACCACAGCATGACATTGATGATGCTATTGCCCAAACACTGCTACGCTTAGATTTTCAAGCAATGACCTTTTCGGACGCTCAAGCTTCCTACGATGGCTCTCTCGACACAGCTCAGATTTTAGGGTTGCCGGGGCTTCCAGGAGTGTTCGCGACCCTTGCTGAGGCAAGATTTCACCTTATATGTATCTGGCGCCGCATCTTCCGCTTCGGCGTGCTTTCGCATTCAGCGGACGCTACGCCCATGGATATCTCATCGGGGAGATGCCAGCTAGAAGCAACCCTTGATCAATGGTCACAGACATTCGATGGACTCATACGGAATCCAAGACGCACAAATCCCATGGATGACAGTATAAAATACGGCATTAAGCAGGTCAGAATGTATCACATTCTCGCCAAACCTTTTCTCGCCGCGGCTTTGAGCGGTTGTGAGACGAGCTGGGATGAACATATATCTACTTTTGCGGACGTGGTTACGCTGGCGGCAGGTATGCCCACGGCTCGATCAAGTTTCTCTTTGGAAATGGGCATAATACCGCCGCTCTTCATATGCGCGACGCGTTGCCGAGACCCAACCATCAGGCGTCAGGTCATAGATATCCTTAGCGCCACCAACCGAAGTGAAGGCCTCTGGGAAAGCCAGGGCGCTGTTAGGGTTGCGAAACTGGTTATGAGCATAGAGGAAGGATGCCCTGCAGGAAGCCAATCATCCGTAGTGACGAAGGCGGAGGATATACCAGAGGAGGATAGGGTGCAGGATGTGTCCTCCGAAGTGATGACGAAGCAGGGGAAAATTAGGGTTCGGTGTCTTCTACGCCAAGGCAGCGGATGGCGGAGCGAGGAACGGTTGGTCTGAATTTGATCTATCAACTTATACCGCATCCTTATGAAGTAGCGTTATTCGAAGTGATTCGCGGTCTTGTTATAGTTAATTCTGTCGCTTACCCTTTTCCGATGTTTGAGGGATTTATCAGGGCAGCTGTCTGTACGATACCGCCAAAGCATATATCGGTACCACGTCGAGTTATTCAGGGAGTTGAACACCACTGATGTACTCAGGAAGAGAAGCTTCTAGAGATTTCTATTTTTACATTCTGTGTTCATCTTAGAACGAAGTGCTAGGTTGTGTACCGTCACGAAACGCTTACATAGGTAGGAAGAGTTTCTTGTATGTAAATCTGCACATGACCGGAAACTCATTTGTAGCTGCCAAACCCCCTGACTCATTAAAGGTACGGCGCGATGTCCTGCCCGAGTCACGCCCGTCCGGCTTGCATCGATCACAGATCTTCCCTGCGGTATCAACATCGCCTTTGAACAGTCAAACCAGGAAAAGCATCTGCCTACCTTTCTGTGTATGATCGATCATGCACAATCAGCCGCCAAGCCGCTGAAGACTCAAGACGCTAGGAGCCATCAAATGAAGCCGCGAACATGAGGTGAACAGCTCCATATCCTGCGACGATGCTTCGCATGCTCGAAGCTCAGGCTCCCGCCAAGCAAAATGCAGGAGACACCATCGGGGTCCTATCCGGCCGCCTGGTCAATGCCACTTTACTGGAAGACCGACGCGCCGCGATCCTTGGCCTTCGCAGCTTTGCCAAAGAATATCCAGCTTCGGTCGCTTCAGGGGCATTGAGAGGCCTGATCAGCAGCTTGACGAAAGATGCTGAAGATGTGGATACTCTGAAGTTTACATTAGAGACGCTTCTCATGCTGTTCAATCCAAACGAAAGCAGTGTGCGTATACCACTTTCTGTGCTGGCGATCGTACTAATGGTGGTGACATTGTAGCCTGAAGCGTCCGAAGACATTACCCTCTGGCTGGCGGACGAGTTTACACAAGTAAGCGGGATTGGGCCCTTGCTCAAGCGCATACTGAGCTGATACTAGCGGCAAGATAACATCACACTCCTTCTAGACCTCCTAGAAAAGCCCGAGTTTTATTCCCGCCTCTACTCGCTGCAGCTCATCTCCGCTATATCCACCGCTAGACCGGAGAGAACGCAAGAATGTATACTATCGGCGCCGTTAGGGACAACAAGGCTTATAGGGATACTGGACGATACTAGAGATGCTATACGAAACGGTGTGGACCACGCAGATGGCTGTACTGTTTGCAAGCGCTGATGTTGCTGCACATAGTTGCACTTTTACTCCTCACGGACCTTACTTCATCGTCGATTGAATTGCAAAAGCTCGTTGCGTTTGAGAACGCATTCGATAGGATATTCAAACTCATTGGTTCCGAGGGCTCCATAGCTTTAGGCGGTATTGTGGTCCAGGACTGCATCGCACTTCTTGCCAACCTACTAAGATCGAACGTATCCAACCAATCGTTGTTCCGGGAGACTGGCTATGTCGCTCGCCTCGGAGACCTCCTCCCTGGTGGTCGTCTCAGTAAAGATCTGGAAGACGACGATTGGGCGGACCCTCAAGGCATCAAAAACCTTTGGGAACTTCTGGCGCTGTTAAGAATCTTTCTTGTGAGAGGAAGCAAGGGAACTCAAAACAATCAGGACGAATTTGAAAAGCGGGGTGTGCTCCAGCGAGTGCTCAACCTAGGCTTCAGCAATCATGGGGACATCCCTATTCGAGCGGAAGCGCTTAATACTTGTGCTGACCTGATATGGGGCAATGCGAAGATCCAGGAACGCTTTGCGCAGCTACAGGTGCCTCCTGTCTTGGAGTCCCGGCCACATAGCGACAATGGTCAACAGGTTAATGGGATTCCCAAGGTGTATGTTGTAGAAGGACTGCTTGACCTTACGCTAGCCGTCCATGCCATGGAGCTGTTGGACGTCCGACTGGCGGCCTGTAACTGCATTCAGGCATACTTCTCCGGACATTCCCAGATCCAGCAGCACTTTTTGAGTCGTGCTATCGACGGACATCAATCAGGGCAGGACGAACATGCCAACATACTATCTGTGCTTATTACAGGCTGTCAAACAGAAACCTTGCTCGATCCCTACGAGCTATGGTTTGCTTCTGTTCTGATGTTCCACTTGGTTTTCGAGAACCCTGCTGCCAAACACCAGCTGATGAGCGTCGTCGAAGGTGATGCAGAGAGCGGTGAAGAGACAGTGACCTGTATACAGGCAATAACTGCCAATGTCATCTCTGCTCTGCAGCGAGAAGAAGATGACCGAATATCAGTCGGGTACCTCGCGCTCTTATGTGGGTGGCTCTTTGACGACGCTGATGCTATCAACGACTTCCTTGCTGAAGGGAGCAACGTGCGCGCTCTGATACAAATCGCATTGTCAAGGACTGCGAGTGACAGGATAGTCGCACATGGGCTTTGCGCGGTGCTTCTAGGTATCGTTTACGAGTTCTCCACCAAAGACTCGCCAATACCCCGGCGAACATTGCAAAGTATCCTTACTTCGGGCCTTGGCCGAGAGCAGTATATCAATATATTATCGCAGCTCCGACAGCATCCTTACCTCCGTGACTTTGATGTCCTTCTTCCAGGCTCAACACCGCTTGATCCCACCTTCGTTGACTTTCTGAAAGACAACTATAGCCGGTTAAAACGAGCCATCGACAAAGATCCGCGATTAGAAGTCCCTCGATTGCTAGAAGGTGTGGACCGAGATGTGGTAGACGACCTTCGCAACCAGTTACAGGACAAAGACAACGCGCTGCGGAAGGCCGAGTCCGAGTTAGTAACTCTAGGCAATCAGCTTGAGCAAGCGCAAGCTGAGCAGCGAAAGCTGCAAGAGATGTCCGCTGCGGAGGTCGGTCGGATCAAGAGCATCAATGAAGCGCTTCATATGGACCATGAGACGGACCTCAAGAACTTGGAGGCCGCGCATCGGGCAGCTATGGATGACTTGCACGAACAGCATCAAGAGCGTGTCAAACAGCTTACCACCGAACTAGAACGGGAGCAAGCCAATGCCGCTACGGAAGTGGCATCGGTGAAAGAGCGCAGCGAGGCTGAGACCGCAAGGATCAGAAGTTCAAACCAGAGTTTGGAGAAACTGCTGCAACAGAGTAGAGATCAGCTTTCGAGCGCTCAACGCGACCTTGCGAAGAGGGCTGATGAAGCGCGGCAGCATGAAGAGGAGCTCAAGGAGCTTAAAGCGTCCAAGCAGGCAGTGGATGATGCAGTCGCTCAGAAAGAGGCCGAAAGAGTCCAGGCTAGAGATGCCAAGTACGATCTGGAAGAGAAGCTGACACAGCATGTGACGGAAATAGCAGAATTACGCGAAGCCATCGAAGACAGGGAAGGGGATCTGCGTTATCTCGGGCAGAAAATGGAGGAGCAGGAAGCGAAGCTCAACCAAGCCAACAAAAGCTTGAAGGACAGCAGAATGGAACTGGAGAAGAGAGACGCAGCTCTAGCCGAAACGCAGGAGGCGCTAAAGGGCAAGGACCGAGAATTAGCGGAGAAGGAAGCTGCCCGCAGTGCTGCGCAGACGGAGCTCGACGATCTACTGATCATTTTGGCGGACCTGGAGGAGAAGAGGGCCAGGGACAAGGTAAGCTGTCACAAGCTCGTCATGTTTCATTTGCATGTCTCACGGGCAACGTGACTAACAGAAAAACACGCAGAAACGCTTGAATGCTTTGGGGGAGTCGGTCTCAGACGTGGAGGATGGCGAAGACGATGATGGTGGGGATGATGCAGAGGAGAACAAAGTGAATGGCGAAAAGGATGCTGCTGGGAATGAAGAAGGTGGATAAGTATATGACTCCTTTAGAAATAAGGGAAGTGGCCGAAATCTAGTATGGTTTTGTTTCGCATAGCAGGTTGTTGGGTGACTATGAAACATTCTACGGATCTGTTACAGAGACTGTAACGATGCGTGCTCTGCTTATGTTCAACTTTCCAGACTTCTACATATTCTGTCACTTTGTCTACCCCTAGGATAACCATATCTTAGTGGTCGTCGGATTAGCCTGGTGATGTAGGACGATATAAGCTTTGACCCCACACGGTCATTTGCCGTACCTTACCTGAACTACACCTCAACGGAGAACGCAAAGCGCACATAAAGTAGAGAACTACCCCATACAATTAAAGACGCACTAACTGCGAAGAACATGACTCCGTCTTGACCGCTTCGGGCCTTTCCATCGTTTACTCGACGCGACAGCCTCACAATGGCCCCGGACCGGGGTGACCACCTCGCATCCAAGAGCGCCAATTCTCCGCATTACAGTCCCATTCTACCATCCGACGCCGAAGAAGACCACGCGAGTGCCTCATCGCACGCCATGCCAAAGTCTACAGCTCCCTCCAACGACCCTACAGATGCGACCCTCCAACGCAGCGCTTCCTCCGCGCAAGCCTACCTCGCAACGCACGCCTCCGAGCCCCAAAACTTCACCCTCCGCGGCGTCCTCGTCGGCCTAGCCATCGGCATCGTAATCTGCTTCTCCAACACCTACTTCGGCCTCCAAACTGGTTGGATCAGCGGCATGTCGATGCCCTCCGCACTCATCGGCTTCGCCTACTTCAAGCTGCTCTCCAAGTACCTCACCCACGGCCTCTCCTTCCCCTTCACGCCCGTTGAGAACGTGCTCGTGCAGTCCGTCGCCGGCAGCGTCGGGACAATGCCGTTAGGCTGCGGGTTCGTAGGGGTGATTCCGGCGCTGGAGTTTTTGGTGGGGAGGGTTGAAGGGGGGCCTGTGA
>JAGFMK010000055.1:0-113972 GCA_021030975.1 Lichenothelia convexa | reverse complement strand
CCTAGGGCTAAGGTCTCGCAGGAGCTTCGACCTACTTAAGGGGGACCTACTGTCACGATCCTAATCTAAGACTAAGGATTCGGAGTTATATTGGACCTTTCGGAGTTATATTAGTCCCTAGCCGTATCAGAGTTTTCACTCTACTTTGTATATTCTAGCTTTCTCTTTCTACGCTTCGTCTTGTTATTATCCCTAGGGTTAGTTCTAGGTCAATCAATCGAGTTACTACCTTGCTACTAGGTCTAGAGGACCTAGTCTAGGTATCGTCTATGCCTTACCGCTGGCCCTAGGGGTCAATCCCTTACATTCTTTTGCCTCCTTTTCTACATTCCATGTGCCAAGATAATGGCCTAAAGAAGTCACCGTGGCATCCAGCTCGTCATCCGGTAGGGTAAGCTGAAGTTCGTTTCGAGCTATTGGAGTCGACTCGTCGAATGAGGCATCCCAGCCTTTAGGCGAAGAGTTTGACCGGCTAACAGGCGGTTTCGAGGAATGGCGGAGCGATGATTGAGTATTGCTGGCGTGAGCAGCCACGGCAACGGTGTCATTCGGTTCGGCTAGCGAGACTGGCACAAGACTGTGAGGTGTATCGTCCGGCGAAGCCACCTGGTCTGCGATGTCAAAACTGGCTAAGCCCAAAGCACTGTTGTTGGTAAAGTCCGCGCCTTCTACAGAGTTGTCCATACCATGTCCTCTGGATATCTCCAGGCTGGGACTTGGTGCAAAGCTTGCTCGTTTCCTTGTTTTAGTCTTCTTAACAGTACTAGCAAAGTTTAGGTCCGCTTCTTCAAACATTTGCTGCGTGCTTATTGGCGGTCTACCGGGTGTTTCATCAAGCGGCGCATAAAATGCTCGAAAGGGCTTGACGGATTCGGAATCTTGACGGAGAGGCGCAGCCTTGAAGGACTCAGTCTGCACGGTTGGACGCTCAGGCCTGTTCTTCTCGGGTGACTCTAGCGCGGCTTGAAAGGCTTGTTGTGCTTCAAGCATTGCGGCTTGTGTGCAGAAGTTGGAGTCTTGGAGGGGAGCTGGAAGTTCTAACGCCTTGTCTTGCTTGGGAGATAATACATGCGTTGGAGGTGATCTTATGTCGTTAGGTTTAGAAGTAAGAGAGGATCGAGGATGAGGCCTTGCGTTCATCTCTCCCTGCCGTTCCAAAGGCGCAGCTGCTGTCTCTGCTGCCAGCTCATCAGATATGGCGGCTGGTATATTGCCACTATTGTCCAGGGCACCTGGGCCTTTACTGATTTCAGGATGATTAGGCGCCGCAGTTTCTGTCACAAGCTCTTTTTCAAGCCTCGATGCTTCTATGCCCGTGCTAATATGCTGCCCGCTGGTTCTTATTCCCGGATCCGAGCCTACCGGGTTGTCCTGGAAAACCGTCGCCGGGTTCGGCGCTGCAGATATTCGACCGCTATGATTGACTGCTGTGCCTCGATCGATTTCAGTATCTTTGGAAGCACTAGGCTGTGGTCGAGCCAACCTCAGGTTTGCTGGCGAGGTCGTGGTCCCAGTTTTGTTCGACGTCGTCTTGGAAGCATCGAGTTTTACGCTTCGTGGAGCCGTTAAAGCTGCGTTCCGTGTCGTTTCATGAAATGTTTTGGTGCGCCGAAACTTAAATTCAGGAAGATGGGTAGAGGGCGGGAGGGCTTGAGATGGTTCTCGCTGTTCTCGAGATGGGCTCTTCAACTTCTGCTGTTTTACCGTTTCCGCTGTACGTGCGGGTTTCGCGCCAGTAGCCAGCTGACGTACCCTGTTTTGCGGTGGAGGCATGAGTACATTCGGGTCTTTGCCGTCTGACTCCCTGGGAGGAGTGGGCTTTTGGAAAGCATCGACGATAGGTCCATCATCGTCTCTTACATGTGGTGACGAGCGGCGCATTGGCGGATCTCCAGATCCTTGCGCCTTTGAGACAGCGGCACGTCGTTCGGAATCCTTTTGTACATAGACGGCTGGGCCGCTTGCACGTCGCCTTTCTTGAAGCATGTCATATTCAATACCGCGATCCTGAAAGCTATCGCTGATATGTACGAGCATGGACTGTGCCCCAGACACAGAAACGCTTCGTGAACTTTGCTGGCTAATGGGTAATATTTCTGCATTTCTTTTACTGGTTGGAGAAAATCCATTTCGCTGCCCGGGTCGAGGCTGAAGCGGTCCGTCCAACGTTTCCCGTCGAGCATGCTCCACCTTCTGGGTCCGTTTCTGCTGTTTATCGAGGTAATTGGAGTCTGATCGTGACGTCTGTGATGGGGTATCATGGCCTAACATGGCAGGACGTGTCCCCGCCTCATCTTCAGCATTACTCTCCGATTCTATATCAGATACTTTTCTGAGCCAAGCTTTCACACCATGATGAGCTTCGCCAATTTTTCGCTGCTCTTCCTGCCCTTCCGAGCCAGCATCCAAAACCAAGTCTTGCGCGACGGTTTTTTTGCCCTTCCCAGTCATCGAAGACGTACCCGTTCCGCGCTTCCATATGCCAAGCACTTCGCCCTTCAGCACCCTGTGTTCTCGCGCTTCTGCCTCATTCTCATCAAAAGCATTGTCCAGCCGAGACCGTCCCTTAACATAAATACGTTGGTCCGCGCTTTTCACCAAGGCGGCCGCCTCACTCTGGGTAGCTCTCCGTTTCTCTTGACTGCCACGTTGCTTATCCCAAGGATTTATCCATCTTCCGGCGAAGGGACCCACTACAGACCGTATGTAGATGGGCTTGCCCTGCAAGTATTGTTCCGCGAGACACTCTATTTTCCTCCTTTTAGTCGCCCTCTCATTGTCGCCATGTCCTTTCCGAGGGCCATAGGCAAAAACTTCCAGCGGTGGACAGTCTAGAGGCTCGTATGGCAGTTCGTATGCTTGACGCTCCAAATTCGAAGCTTCAGTTCTGAGCATCTGTCGATGTGCAGACGGATCCAGCGTCAGTCGGGGTTAAATGGCGTCGCAGGTATCTACGTCTCATGTTGTTTCTTGTCTAGTATCGTACAATTTCCCGCAGAGTCAGCGCGAATCCAGAAAATGACGGACAGAAGTCTGTTGGCGCAGTGAGTAAGTATTAATGAAGTGGTACCTAAGGTAGCCAAACGCTCCCCACCGCGGCGGCGGATCTGAAGTGGGACGCCGCCGACGTCGGCCCGAAAATCGATCAACAAACTTCCGCTCCTGGATAGCCCATGTGTACTGGGTTACGGCTTCAAGGATCCATTGCTAGATGAATATTCGCTTCGAATCTCATGCAAATTTCAGAGGCAGACCGTACGCACCTTCGGAACTGGAAAGGACTACTCTAAAAACCCGGCGGATTTCTCAGCACACCTCGGCGCATCATAACCGTAAACAATGCATTGAAAATGCACGCGACGGGAGGGCAGACTTCCACATGAGCGTATACTCAACCCTCGGTCTCGAGATATGGACGCGTGGCTCGACTCGTTATCGGAAGACTGGGTTTCTCAACCGCGATCTTCTTCACCTGATGCTGCCCGAAATAACTTATCTGTGCGATCTGCCGGCTCAGGCGTTGTTGCGAAGAAGTCAGGCAGCCGAATTCCTCGTCGCAGCAGTGGAAGCCAGGTTTCCACAGCTAGCAAGACAGACTCTCTAGGGTCTCAGCCGACCAAGCGCCGACCTGCTCTGAGCGAACGCAGCCATAGCGAGATAAACAAGCTTTTGACTCCGTCCCCTGCGCAGCATGACTCTAAACGAGGAGGGTCTCTGCGACCTTCGGGCTCGCTTTCAACGCATTCTGCTCAATCTGTTCGTCGGCCCAACACAGTCAACAAGAAGTCTCTCAGCTCCTCTCCTCCGAAAAGTAGGCCAGCCTACCTTACCCCAGAATGGAAAAAGCGGATATTGAGAGGTGAAGTGGGATACGGTGATCAGCGCGACCTTTTCAGTCCTGCTGGTTTGGAAAGCTTGTTCCAGCGACCTGTACCACCGTCAATACGTTCATCACCAAAATTGGTCGACAACGGACTTCCGCTACGCGGGCCCGAGTGCATGCCGTCCAGCCCTCCTCCATGGCCTGCGTGTACGTTTCAGTCTCAACCATCTCCAGACAATGGGACCACTAGAGTCGTAAACAAAGTGACTTTGGATGTGTTAGAAGAGCAGGAAGAGAATGCTACGGATAGCCTGTCCTGCAAACACCAGGAGGTTGAGGGAGCTGGACCAACCGTTATTGATGACCGGCCGGCACCACTACTGGAGAAACCAAAGGTGGATAATGAGAAAGAACAGCAGTCAGTATTATCTGGAAGGCCCAGTGTCTCCTCGTCAAGCAAGGTCGGCTCGAGCCCTGCAGTTGGGAGTCGCCCGAGGAAGCAATATCAGCTAGCAACGCCTCCAGAAAGTTTGAGCAATGGAATCTCCAATGGCAAGGCACCTCAAGACGGCAGTCAGCCTGGCCAGGATTTCATCGACTCTCCCTCTAGATTGCAGGCCGGAGCTCTTTCTGCAAATTATAAGGAAGCAATATCAGGAGCTGTGTGCGAGAAAATATCCGCCGAGGGTTCAACTGATAGTATAACCAATGACAACTCAGAAAAGCTTAATTCTTCGGCCAAAATAAGGTCAGATGTTGTCGTTACCGAAACTTTAGAGCTTCCGGACATCGGACCCTTTGTAGACGTCAAGCGCGGGGGATACTCGGCTGCTGGCTCCTTTAGACGGAGGGCGCTGAGTCCTACATCGCCTCCTTCGTGCTTACCATTGAGCTCAGCTGGGGAACTATCCGTACCCTGTAGTGTGCCGAGGCAGCCCAGCAGAACACCGGGGTCGGATCTTAGTGCTGCAGAAAGGAAGGAAAACTTGGGATCCCCACATGAAGAGGATGAACCTCCCAGAACACCTCGCCACGAGCGGGACGCCTTCCTAAGTCCTCACAAGTCGAAAGCGTCAGGGAGTCCATTGAAGTTATTTGGTGATCATGATACTTTTACCAACAATAGACTCCTGAGAAGAATCAGTCAGCTCGAAGACGAGACGTCTGACCGACGCGGAAAGCAACTCTTCGTGAGTCGGGCTCCGGGTACGAACGCAAAGATGCTCACAGAAGAGGATCTGGGACGCGCCCCCGGAACTATATTCATAGGAAAGACCAGGAGCATCGAACATCAAGCTCAGATATCACAGCAGATATTATCCGGAGTGCCCACTCGAAACACGTTTGGCCAGCAAGTACTAGATAATCACCCGTTTGAAGGCAGTTTCTTATCTGAGCCTGCTACGCCAAGCGACGCAGAAGGCGAATATGTCGACTCAGCTCCACATTCGGGCACGACTGGCGTGGTCGACATACCAAGGTTCGCTCTGAAGCTGGATTCATCCCCGAAACTGAATTCAAGACGGAGGTCTTCGAGTCTGCCCAGTTCTCCGCCGGCAGAATATATGCTCTCGCAACGAAAGAAACGCAAAGGCGAAGACGCAACTTTGACTTATAAATCAGGGAACGCGTTGCAACCCAGAACAAGCAGACGTATTGCTAGCGTGCTTGAAGGCAAGAGGCCACCAACATCCCCTTTCAAGGACTCAACGCCAAAGCGAAGGCGGACGTCACACATGAGGTTACCCTCGTCTGGGAGTACTCAGCGACAGAGACACCTCAAAACGCAGCACCATCTCATACAGTCCGCTATTGCGAATGAGCTCGAAGATGCACGCCACGCTGAGGCTGAAGCGAGCAGCCCTGAAGCACTGGCGCAAAGGCATATTCAACGGCCGCGGAACCCGACGCCAAATCAGGCACGCCGGCGAGAGCGGATCTCTGACTACTCCGAGAGAGGGACACATCCAAGGAGAGTACCAACTGACTTGGAACCTGTACTTGAACATATCGAAAGTGCTCAAGTAAACGGCGATCCCGAAGAAGCAGAAAGAACACGGCAAATCGCGGAGGAAGTGGCCGCTTTCAGCCTAAGTGTAGCCAAGCTGCAGAGTAGCGATCGCAAGCGATCGGTGAATACACAGGACTATCTTGACGAGGCAATGAGAATAATGCATATGATTCGCAATAACGGCAGGCCACCAAGTGCGCTCGACAGTGTTGCCGAAGGTCCTAGGGAGTCTTCGCTAGCAGATGAAGATCTTCCTTCTGGGTCGACATCACCTTCTCCGCAGTCACCCGGCACAGAGAGTGAGCCGAAGGGATCCTTCAGCCCTCAAGTCAGAACTGTGGCTAGTGAAACGGCCGAAGGCCTTCAGAGGTTTGTGGAATCGAATGAAGAGAGCATGGTATCAGCGTTCGAGAAGGTAGCCCTGAGCGATAAATTGGCCCTCAATGAAGGTCTGGAAGGATTGCAGGACCACAACTGCAATATTCGCATTATCGAGAAGCCTACAATGCTGCATAAACGGAAGCATTCCACGTCATCTGCATCAGTGGACGAGGTCGAGACTGTTGGTACGCTAGCCACCACGTACAAATCTCATTCAACAGCCGATTCCTCAACAGGCAGAACTGTGACCACTAGTCGGTCTCAGCGATCTGAAAACGTACAAATAATCTCGCCGGAGGCCGTTTTACATCTTATCCCTTCGGAAGTCGCGGGCATGAGTTTTGACAAAGATAAGCAGGCTTGGGTCAGAACCAGACGTGACACTTCGGGAGCAAGAGCAAAGGAAGCATCGAGCACTGGTCTACATAGCGAAGAGGATCCACTTGGGAAATTTCCCGATCTGAGTATCAACGAAGCTCAAGAGCGTGACCGCGTGCCTTCGCATGAAGGCCCGCCGGATCCTCAAACACATCGTGCGGAAGCCATTCAGGTTGAAGACCACGGCCTCAAGCCCAGCTCCGGATCCGACCAAGATCACGATTCCGTGGAGACAGTCATTTCGCCCTCGCAGAGCATGCGCAGTCAGCAGATTCTCGACCAGGTAGACGGACTCTCGAAATTGACCCTCATTGGAGTTGACATGCTTCGCGTGGACGCAAAGAAGACGGTTTGTGACAATGTAGGAGCCTTCACGGACGACACCGGCCGACCTACACCGCAGCGCAGTGATAGTCTCAACAAACCCATACCTTCAGCAAGAGATGAGGCAGCCCGGACAGAGAAAGCAAAGGTGCAAAAATTACCGTTGACCATATCCAGCGAGATGAGAAGACAGGATCAGCCCGAGGTTTCAACCACATCTCTTGTAAGAGGTTACAATCAATCTGCCTTAAGTCGTGACACTTCTCAAAGGTGGTGCGGTCATCACGATCCTAGCGAGCTCGACCTTGACGGCTATGACTCAGATGAGGTTTCCTCTGCGGAAACCGTAATAGCATCACGCCGCAATACACCAATTAAAGAGAGTAATGTTGTTAAGGCTAGAACTAATTCTGCCTACGGCAAGGCAGTCGGCAGTACATTGCAACGAGAAGTGCCTTTCCGGACGAGATCGATAACACGTATTGATGAACAACGGGTTACTCGTTTCTATACATCTTCAAAATCTGCTTTGAAAGCTCACTTTGCTGTGAGCGTAGTTACGCCGTTACATCCGCGTTCTCTGTTGCCAAGCTCTGCGCTTAGCAAGCGAGCAGACCTTACGTTTCAGCTGACACCGCTTTCTGAGTTCACACTCAACCAGTCCGACGAGATACGGTGCCTAGAGCTTTCTTATATCGGTGGCGCCAGCCGGAAACCGTCTGGAACCTCAAGGCAGACAAGCTGTCCTGCTGCGATACACAGCATTGTAAGAACACTCACCGACGTTAAGTCTGGAGAGCCTTACTGGGAAGACACCCAGCAATTGGACCTTAGAACTAGAGGCTTGACCACGCTCCATTCGCTCGATGAGTTCTGCCCACGGATTGATGAGCTCGATGTTTCTGGGAATGAGCTAACACAGCTCATCGGTGCGCCCCCATCTGTCCGGAGTTTAACAGCTACAGCGAATCAGTTATCGAGCTTGACGAACTGGAAACATTTGCTGAACTTGCAGTACTTGGATATCTCCAGTAACCGACTTGATAACCTCGACGGCCTTGACGAGTTGGTGCATCTTCGGGAACTGCGAGCCGACGACAACATGATTGAAAGCTTGGAAGGTATTCTAGATCTTGACGGGCTGCTGAAGCTAAGCTTGCAACGGAACCGCTTGCAAGAGGTTGACTTCGAAGGTTCGAACCTGTAAGGATTCTCCTCCTCCACCGATTTGGTACTCTGCACAATGTTGACTGTAGGTTTAGTAAGCGGCTTACGGATTTGAACTTGAGCGGCAATGGTCTAACGGAAGTGCACAACCTGCAATGTCTCTCTGCGCTTCGGTCACTAACTCTGGGTAAGGAGATATGTTTCTTCCTGCTCGGCGTACAACTAACGTATTCAGACGATAATCACCTCAACCACTTCCCCTCAGATGATCCCAACCTCTGTCCGATGCCTATGGTGCGATCTTTGAGCCTCAGGGATAACAAATTGAGTCTCCTGGTGGTGAAGTTCTTTCCAAATTTGCAAACTCTAATCGTCGACAATAACGACTTGGACCAAGTCCTCGGTGTTGCAGAGCTGGACCGGCTCGAAGAAGTCTCTGTACGAAGCCAAAAAGGGCGGAACCTGACCGGAATAGAGAGAATACAGTCTATGGACCCGTACTACGACGTCCGTAAGCTGTATCTTTCTGCTAATCCCCTGACAATGGTCCGGCTGTCCACAAGCTTTTTGAATCTACAGCATCTTGAACTAGCCTCGGCTGGTTTGCAGTCGTTGCCTCCTGACCTTGGGCGATTGGCGCCTAACGTACGGAAGTTAAACTTGAGTTTCAATGCAATCGAAGAGCTTTATCCTTTGCTTGGTATGAGTCGGCTTCAAGAGCTACTCTGTGCGGGAAACCGAGTGGCACGATTGCGTAGGACTGGAAAGTTGTTGGGACAGTTCAGGGCACTGTCGCATGTGGATCTGAGGGACAACCCGCTTACGCTTGGATTCTACCCGCCGCTGGCGGTAGCAAACCATCCGGTCACGAAAAATGGTCCAGGCCGGGGATCACCTGAGGGTGAGGAGCAGGAAGTGGGTAAATACGTCATACCTCCTTCGGATCATGAGCAAGACAGGAAGTACTGGTTCACAGTGCATGAGAACACGAAGTTGAAGAGACGAGTATATGAGAAGCTGCTTGGCAGCAGTTGCAGGAGCTTGAGGGTGCTCGATGGGTTAGACTTTGACCAAGAAGACGCAATGGCTAGAGATGTGATATGGGAGCGGTTGCTGGAGCTTGGATATGTCAGAAGGGCTGCAATTGAATAAGAGAGTGTTATGCGCGGGAGTATTGTTAATGTTGGGAAAAGGAGCTGTTCCTCCTATTTTTGCATTGTTCACCACTGTCGTTGCAAGATGGTTTCGGCCTTGGAGCGGTATCTTATTGGGCCTCTAACTTGTACATACGAGGCCAGTGATTGTTACAATGAATGGCGTTACTTCCAGTATGTTTTGCAAACTGCAACAACAGACAAACACTCAGAGGTAGGATTAATAAGCGGATTCCATCTTGCGCAGTTTGAGCACCACAAGTGATCGTGTCATTGTTCACAGTCGGACCGACGGTACTCGAGTCATGTGCGATGTCGGGGCAATGCCCAGATATTCGTCCTTCCCACTAGGCCCTCCATTATTAATCTTAACCTTAGAAGAGTCATAATAGATGCCACCATGGCAATTGCTCTAACACAGGATGTAACGTGGCCCTCGGCCCTACATGGCGTTGAAAAGCCTTGAAGTCTTTCATCAAAGATTCTGCTACCTGTGACTTCTTCCAATCGCATACCTTAAGTGTAGCGAGATAATCGAACATTCAGTACATCATACAATTGTCTACTACACAGAAGTGCATTTTGCGTTCAATCATCCTTTATAATCTCAATCTGTACTCATCGCCGATTGAGAGGCACAAAGCTGTACAGATATCAAAGTCATTGCATTTCCGTCAACATGTCCTCATATCGGAGCGCAATGTCATCTACAAGCGTGATCGAGCTTCAACCAGTTTATCAGCAAGAGCACCATGCCAGCAAAACTAGTTTACCAGAAGAGATCCAATCTTTACCACGCAACGACAGCTTGAGAAGCAGACCGTCGAAAGATGTCAATGAAAGCCTGCCTTCACCTACCACAGCCGTAGAAGCTGCTCAGAGATGGAACTATCCACGCATCAACATGTACCGTACCTTTGCGACATTCGTGGCCTTTATTGTCATGGGAGCGAATGATGCTGCTTATGGTGTACGTTACTCAAGTCTATGGTTGGCACCAGGTTGCTGACAGGGAAACAGGCTCTAATACCTTATGTGCGCTTCCGCTGAAAAGTTTGAAACAACCATTTTGTAAAGCTTACAGCGCTGCAGCTAGAAACATACTACAAGCTATCCTACACAGTAATCTCTCTCGTCTTCCTCTCGCCCCTCATAGGCTACGTCGCCGCGGCTCTCACAAACAACATCCTCCATCTCCGCTTCGGCCAGCGCGGTGTAGCCTTTGCCGGTCCCATCGCCCACCTGATCGCCTACGTAGTAATCGCCCTACATCCACCGTATCCAGTCCTAATAGTCGTTTTCATCCTCGCCGGCTACGGTAACGGCGTAGAGGACTCTGCCTGGAACGCCTGGATCGGCGCCATGGCGAATGCGAATGAAATTCTAGGCTTTCTGCACGGGTTTTATGGGCTAGGTGCTACGATTAGTCCTTTGATTGCTACGACGATGGTGACGAAGGGTGGTTTGCAGTGGTATACGTTTTATTACATCATGGTAAGCTTACAGTCAGCCTGAACCCCGCCGCTGACATGAATTGATAAGCAGGGGCCAGCGCTGATGCAATAATAGATCGGCGCAGCAGTAGTTGAAAGTATCACATCAGTAACTGCCTTCTGGTCCGCCACCGGCGCCGTCTTCCGCGCAGCCAACCCCCGCACGACCGACGCGAAGGGCGGCCGCCTACAGGAGGCACTTTTCAGACGTCCAGCTGCTCGCGTCACTTGGCTTTTGGCCACATTCTTGTTCGCCTATATGGGCGTGGAAGTCGCGCTTGGCGGATGGATCGTCACCTTCATGATGAGAGTGAGACACGGAGCGGCTTTCGCTAGTGGTATGACGGCCACTGGATTCTGGCTGGGGGTTACGGTGGGCAGGGTCATTCTGGGGTTTGTGACGCCTAGAATTGGAGAGAAGCTCGCCCTCGCGGTAAGTTGTCGTGACTTGCTTTCTCCTCAAATGCGCACTGAGAGACTGCTAATGACTTATCAAGATCTACATGTTGCTCACTATAGCTCTGGAGCTGGTGTTCTGGCTGGTCCCGCAATTTTATGTCTCCGCAGTGGCCATTGGTCTGATCGGATTTTTCTTAGGACCATTGTTCCCCGGTGCTGTGGTACGTCGTCCACCCCAACCTTCCTCGCCCCATGATTTCCACAAATTGATGCACTCAACGCAGGTGGTCGCCACGAAATCGCTTCCACGCCATCTACATGTCTCCGCTATCGGGTTTTCTGCAAGCTTTGGAGGGGTTGGCGCGGCAGTGTTTCCATTCATTGTAGGAGCAGTTGCTCAGAGCAAGGGCGTACAAGTCTTGCAACCTTTTGTGTTGGCGCTGTTGGCGGTGATCTTTGTCTTGTGGCTGTCATTGCCAAGGATTGCGAAACGGAATGAGTAGGAAAAGTATAGTTCTGGGCTTCCAGAAGCAAGTGACCTTCAAGTGGAAATTTACGGACATATATGCAAGGGCTTCTTGCCGGTATGAACGCCATTTGATAGTTGGCCAGCTTGTGTTCAAGGTCTCACGGTTCGGTACACCCCCAACAACTTGGAAGACTGTCTACCAATGTATCAGCATGCAGCTAAGGGGCTTGTAGAATTCATATTTGCATCCCACGAAGTTGAAATGCGAAACTGGCTGTCACTGCTGTTTCGAATCCTTACTTCCGGTGTAAGTGGCTTTCGACGCAGACTCGGCAAAACTTCCGCAAAACCTGACTCGCCCGTACGCACAAGCCGCGCTTCGTACCTAATCGACTTGCGGCAACCAAACATGCGATGTCAACGTCCAAGAAGAACATCGTTTTCTTCCACCCAGATCTTGGCATCGGCGGTGCTGAGCGTCTCGTCATTGATGCCGCCGTAGGTCTTCAGAATCTGGGACACAAAGTCACCATCTTCACGAGCCATTGCGACCAGGCGCATTGTTTCGATGAAGCTCGCGATGGTAAGCCAAGGCATCCCAATCCTCTACATCTTGTACTAAAGCATGGTGAACAGGCACACTCGACGTGCGGGTCCGCGGCAACACGCTCATTCCTCCCTCCCTCTTCGGCCGCTTCTCCATCCTCTGCGCCATCCTCCGCCAACTGCACCTCGTCCTGCAAGTCTCCCTCTTCACCTCCGAGCTCGCCACACTACAGTCTCACATCTTCTTCGTCGACCAACTAAGCGCGTCAATCCCTCTGCTTCGAATTCCGTTCCCGAAGACACGAATACTTTTCTACTGCCATTTCCCCGACAAACTGTTAGCGCATAGACCGAAGGGTGTATTAGGATGGGTTAAGAGAATGTACCGGATACCGTTCGACTGGCTCGAGAGTTGGAGTACAGGCTGCAGTGATGAGATTGTCGTGAATAGCAGGTTTACAAGGGATGTGTTTGGACAGGCGTTTCCGGGGCTGAGGGACAGGGTGCCAGAGGTGGTATATCCGTGTGTAGACACGAAAGAGAAGATGGATGAGAATGGCGTGGTGGATGACGAGAGGCTGTTGTGGGAGGGGAAGAAGGTGTTATTGAGCATCAATCGGTTCGAGAGGAAGAAGGATGTGGGCTTGGCTATTAGGGCGTATGCTGGGCTGAGTGAGAGGGAGAGAGAGAGGACGAGGCTTGTCATTGCTGGTATGACGCCGTATTTTACTTGTGAATATGACGAGAGTCCGCTAATACGCTGTATAAGGCGGTTATGACTCCCGCGTCGCTGAAAACGTAGCATACCACAAGGAGCTGGTGGCACTTGCGGACTCTCTGAGATTGTCCTCCGCAACAGCTAAGAACGTTGTCACGGCGCTGTCAGTTCCGGCAGATATATCCGTTCTTTTCCTACTTTCCGTACCTGGACCTTTCAAGACTACCCTGCTACGAGCTGCGCGTTTACTCATCTACACACCAAGAAACGAGCACTTTGGCATTGTACCCCTCGAGGCGATGCAAGCCGGCGTTCCTGTTCTTGCAGCGAATACTGGAGGCCCGACGGAGACTGTAGTTCACGAGAGGACAGGCTGGCTGCAGAGTCCGGATGACGTGGAAGAATGGACGAGCGTGATGAGGAAAGTGCTGCATGATATGGATGACATGTCCTTGCAAGAGATGGGCCAATTAGGCAGGGAGAGAGTACGACAGGAATTTTCAGAGCAGAAGATGGCGGCGCGGTTGAATGATGTTATAGATCGGATGATGAAAGTTGGACGCAAGACAAATACTAATCTCCTGCTCAGACTGCTTCTGGCGACAGTTGCCGTAGCGCTCATAGCTGTAGTACTAGCATACAATCTACAGCGGACGTAACTTTGATGTACTGCTTGCAGGCTGTGGCTGTAGTCTCATCTTTCTACATAGGTAGGTTGCTGTAAAGACATATTGTACGCATCTCGGCATATCACTCATCAGGCTGGCCTACTCATTGGTTCCCTGCTTTTCCAAGCTGCTAAGCTATAAAGTTCAACACTGCGTATGAGTCACAGCTTGCGGCCTCCTGCTTCTGCGCTGCCTTCAATTGTGTCCGCTTGTTGGATCCACTCTACGCGTTATGCTCAAAGGTTCCATGAACGCGTCCCCATCAATTTCAGGTTGCTGTGGAAACTTACTTGTGAGTCACTGTCGTCTCTTTCTTTTACTGGCAGTTTTGGCATGTGGTGAGGGGTTGGTCGAAGCAAGCGCGCCTGTTTCAGCCCAGTGAACCGCGGAAGGGCCCCGCATGCGAGCGTGCCATATGACATGCATGAACACCTCGAGAGCGTGCGATTGATTGTAAGCAATCAAATATGGGTCTCCGCTATTGGATATCAATCGAAGTCAATCAATGCGGTCAATATACTAGCTACATAGAGTAACCCATGCATTGTTTCGCACAATAACAATACAGCTGAATTACTATGAATAGCATTGTTATTGAGGTTGGAAGGTGGGCCGCCTGTCACAAGGCGATTGCGTTGCATGGACCCGTAGCGGCCCGTACCTTCTTCACCGTGCGCCCAGCCACGTCAGCCCAATTCGGTTAGCCTTAGCGAGGTTGTGATCTCGACTGCCGAGATGCTTGTTATTTATCTTCGTCACTTCCTTTCACTCTCTTCCTCTCACTCACAACAACACATTCACCCATACACACAACCATTACAACTTCTGTGTATATCCTGTGTTGTACTTGACTTACTTGCACTTGCGTACTTACCCTTTCGGCAGCTGCCATGGCGGCAATTTACTCAGGTTCTCCAATGGTAAGTCAGCACTTTCCCAACTCGACGCAGCCCATGCCTAACGTGACATGAGCAGGATTGGAGATTTGATACACCTCCGTCAGCTCGAAGGCGTACACTTGACGAATTCAATGCAGATCAGCCTCTTACGTCTGACTTCGCTCAAGATGCAGCTACTCACGATGTTCAAGAAAATCAACATCAAAATGGAGTTGTTTACTACATGTCACTTACTGCAAAATACCTCATGTCTCCATTCGCCTACTTTCTCTCTCTCCTCTCAGGAAGACGATCAGCAAGAGTGCAGCAAACGCACATCGCCGTCGTGCGCGCTGAAAATCCGAACAAACGTCGGCCTATTGAGATGCCCGGCACGTTCCCAGCAACACCAAATCAGACTCTCTCACCTCGAGCATCTCCAGCCCCGCTTTCATCTCAGAACTCATCCTCTCCGAAGCTCAACTGGTGGCCGGAGAAATCTCTTCAAAACCAATCTCAATACGCGTCAGCGAACGCAGGACCTTCCAGAGTCATCTCTCGCCGAGATCCTTTCCAGACTCCGGCCCAAGCCACCTATCAGAACGGTCCACCAGAGGCAACTACCTTGACCTCAACGGTATCACCACTTGTCGGTCATGAAATCCGAAAGAATCGCATGTTTGCAAAGCCAAGGTCGCCAAAGTCGCGCCTTCAAGCACTGCAGAAAGAAAGCATCACCGAGGCAACTCTTACACGCGCTGATCTCTCCATCGCTGCTCAAGAGCAAGCACGACGATCACGCCAGCGAGCTGAACAGAAAGTGTCGGTTCAGCACAACACTAAATCCCTTGCCAAACTCTCCATCACGCAGCGAGCCGAACAAAAAGTTTCGGTTCAGCACAACAATAAGTCTCTCGCCAAACTCTCTATCACGTCGCGTGATTACAGCAAGAAGGCTGAACTAGCGACACATCGCAACCCTTTGAAGTTCCTCCAACCACACTTCAACCAAGGGAGAGTCTTTACACGCAGGGCAGACCATGCGAGCCCCGAATCGGAAGCGAAGAAAACCAGGGCCACGATTGCAGAGCTAGAAGCTCAGTTGCAAGACAGCAACTCCGACCCATCACCGAAGGTATCACCTCCATCAACTCATGTCACCGCACAGTCGAAAGCCGCCGAAGTGGCAACAATACCAGAAGTCTCTGCAAATGCCGCCGTGGCAGCAGAGGGACCAACTCCACAAGACTCGCAACCAGTTGCGGTCACACCAATGCCAGCATTGTCCCAGACAGTCGATGTCGACATGGACACATTGCCGGATGCATCTCCCATCCCTCCATCTCCCAACCCTCGACCAATATTGGCACGACGCATAGAGCAGACGCTGTACCGGACACCAGGCAGAGAACGTCTAGGCGTCACCTTCAGGACCTCAGCCTTCACCGGTCAACTCAGGAACGAGATTCGTTACTTCGCCTCCGACCGGGAGATTGGAACGGCCAACGCATATACCGCCATCCAGGAGCCACCCGTAACTCAGTCACCGGCAACATGGATGGAGGAACAGTTAGAGATCGCTGAGACTCCACGTCCATCGCATCTTGCACCGGCAAGCTCTCCAGCAGTACCAAACAACAATGCGGAAACTCCAACCGCGGTCAGAGACCTTACAGAGGCCATGTCGCTCTTCGAAGTGTCTTCGGCGAAGAAGAATGCTCGTGAGGCAAAAGAAAGAAAGCTGCAAGCCGAACGTGAGGAGGCAGAGCGGAAGCAGCGAGAACGTGAAGAAGCAGAGGAGGCAGCGAAGAAGGAGCAAGAACGCAAGGCAGCCGGAGAGGACAAGCTGCGAAGAGAGAAGGAGGCTCAGGAGAAGCTGCGAAAGGAGAAAGAGGCTCAGGAGAAGCTGCGACAGGAGACGCTGCGCAAGGAGAAGCTTCGAAAGGAGAAGGAGGCTCAGGAGCAGCGACGAAAGGAGATAGAAGAACAGGAGAATGCTCGGAAAGAGAGAGAGCTGATGGAGAAGGTGCAAAGAGAGATCGAAGACCAGGCGGCCGAGAAGGCAGCGAAAGAGCTTGCTGAACAGGAGAATGACGATGAATTTACGAAGGCTCTTCTGGAAGCACTCAATGATACGAGTGAGCTTTCCGGATTTGAGGAAGAGCCAGCAGTTGTACAGAAGCCGAAGATCACGCTGCCGTTGACGAAAGAATGGGAGGCGAAGATCGTCAAGAGCATGGCTACTCGCGACGAAACGGCACAGGTTGGACCCGACTTCACCAGAGGAGAGTTGGCGAGGCTGTTACCAAACCGAATTGTCAAAGGCGGCGGCGGATGGCTCAATGACACTTGCATCAATCAATACCTCGAGCACATGACAGCCAGGGCCTCCGAAGTGGAAGGCTACGACAAAGCTGATCGTGCTGCAACCCCTGCATATACCGTTCTCAACAGCAACTGGTACGGCGAATATTCCAAGAAGGGAGCATCGGGCCTCACACGATGGTTCTCACGGAAGCGAATCGACGGCAAGAAGCTGCTGAAGGCGAAGAAAATCCTATTCCCCATCAACAAGGATGCGAACCACTGGACTCTCCTTGTCGCCGACCCTCAGAAACGCACATTGCACTACCTGGATAGCTTCAATGCTAGCGGAGACGTGTACATACGAGCTGTGACGGATTTGTTGAAGAATGAGCTGAAGGAGGAGGGCCAATGGACGGTCTTGACCCACGGGAGTCCTCCCCAGTCGAATGGGCGCGACTGCGGCATGTTCGTCAATGGGAATGCTTTGGCTAAGGTTATGGGGTATGAGGATACTCGGATGGCGTTTGACCAGGGGGACATCCCGCTGGCTAGGAAGTTCGTTGCTGCAGTGTTTATCAACGGCGGGTTTTCCGGAGATCTGGACCTCTGGTCTTGAATTGGCGTTGGGTGTACTGGCGGTCCCCCGGTTGGGGTGATGATTGATGAAGCGGCTTACGATGAGATACCCCTGCTGGCGGTTCTGTTTTCTTGTTTTCTTCTTCGATTCTCTATATGTATGATAGACTGGCCTCCTCCCCGACGCCCTCGGCCGTACGTGCCAATCCTCGCCGCCGAAAGGCTGGCGGGATTGGCTGTTGGCTGGGGGCTGAGGGGAGTGTGCCAATTAACAAGTGAAAATGAATTGCCCAAATTGTACTGGAGTCCTCCCTGGTGATGTGATCCTTACTCCTGAATCGTATTCAACTCCAAAATATTCTATAAATCGGGTGTGCTTGGGATAAATCGGAATGAGGTTGTCTAATATGCTGGAGCCCTCCGGTGATGTGAGATGATATTCGTAAAGCGTGGTTCGATTCCGGATATCCTACAATTAACTAGAATGGATTGTGAATACCCTACGATTGTTCAACATATACTGGCGCCCTCCCGGTGATATGATTGATAGTAACAACGCGGTAGTTCGATTCCGAAACTCATACAACATTTCAAAATAGATTCTAAATATCCTACGATTGTTCAACATATACTGGCGCCCTCCCGATAATATGAGGTGATACTCATGAACCGTGATTGAATTCCGAATATCCTATAATTATGAAAAGGGATTCCGAATATCCTAGATTTGTTAAATATATGCTGGCAACCTCCCGGTGATGTGATGCTCGTGAATCGTGTCTGAAATCAGAATATTTTATATATCGCTTATGCTCAGGAATATATAGGACGAGGCTATCCAAATGTGCTGGCGCCCTCCTGGTGCTGTGATACTTACTCCTGAATCGCATTCAAATTCGGAAATATCTATCCTACGTGTCAGCTGTGCTCGGGAATATGTACAGAACAAGGCGATTCAACGTGCTGGCGGGCTCCCCGGTCATCGAATTCCCTTATTCATTACTTCATTCCGAAGTAATCGTTGCGTATATTCATGTCCTAGGATATATAGAATCATAACGTTCATTGTACGGAGGGCCTCCCAGTGATTTGATAATAGATTTCATACTCGACTCCCAGTTGTTATTTACCGTTGAATATGTATAGATACGCTAGAAATTGAGACCGTTCAATATATTAAGGGCCTCCGTTGATTTAATACTTCTGATTTCTTTCGATTTACTGGTTTCATTAACATCTATAGAAATATATATCTAAGACCATTTAATATACGGACGCCCTCCCGGTGATTTCGATATTGATATTGATGCTCAAGTAGCACATATTGTACAGATTCTACGGTCCTAAGAGATCGGATAGATTAAGACTAAGAGTATACAGAGGAGCTCCCAATCATTTGATACTTTACGGTCAATACTAGGAATAGCACGTCTGTTCTGCTTTTTATCATCCGCTATGAATAGATAAGAGTTTGCAACTGCCAATATACGGAGGACCTCCCGATGATGTGCTAACTGCGATCGAGCGTTAACTTCGACGTCTTCTCTGCTTGATTTTATCTACGATGATATAAGGAACAAGGGATCCCTAATATTCTGAGGACCTCTAGATTATTCGAGTGTGATCCATCGGACTTAAATACTATACACTTCTCACGTTGGATTTAGTTATAGATACATGATAAGAAGTGTTTTATACCGGAGGCCCTCCCGATGAGTCGATGATCTCGAATCGTGCTCGACTGCCACACAGAATTAAGGCGATTTGATTTTATGGAGGACCTCCCAGTGCTTCTAGCATGGTCCTTCATCGTACTCCATCTCTGACGGATTTGCGCTGAGAAACGGGAACGAGTATGAGAGGAAGTTACGATGCTTTGATATACGGAGGACCTCAGGCTGCTTTTGTGATTGTCTTTACTATACTCTATCCTCCATGGATTTGCGGCAAGAAATGGGAACGAGTACGAGGGGAGATAATGCTACCTCGAGGTGCGGAGGACCTCCGGGGTACTTTTGCTAATTTTCCTTTATCATACTTCACCTTTTATGGATTTGCTACGCCAAACAGGATGGGGTACGAGAGGAATATAACGCTTCGATATACGGAGGACCTCCCGGTGCTTTGTTATCGTCCCTTATCATATTCTATCCTTCCCGGAGATGCGGCGAGAAGTATAAAAGCGTACGAGAGTTACTATGATGCCTTGATGTACGGAAGACCTCCAGGGTCAATTCTCGATTCTGCAGTTCAAGTCTCTGGATTCAAGATACTTCTACGAGATATATGTCTTCATGGGATTTTGCTATGCATTTACAATCACGGAGAACCTCCAGCTAGGGTCTACGAGCGGAACAGCTCGAGGATTTGGTTATTACAAGCTACTCGATGTATACGTACCAGTAGGTGAAATGATACCCCGGCGATCTCCCAGCGGTTGTATAGCTGAGCTACCTACAGGGTCTGACGGAATATACCAATATTAGTGTGAGTGCCGGTACGTACAGCGCTATCGTAGGCATACGGGGGATCGCCAGACACTCTACTCTAACCGTAGCAGTAAGCTCCCCTTGCAGTAGAAATGCTGCGTGACATTGTGGCGATAGACAAGGAGGTACTCAAGACGTGTGGAGCGCCGCCGGAAGCTTCTAATACCGCTCACAGGTTTTAATTGGATTTGAGAGCATATGTTGACTACGTGTATCCATATATTCCTAGGTGAAGCGGTCCCTAAATGTCAGGGCGGCCGCCCAAGGGTTCATGCAACTTTAAACCATGACTGGTCATCCGGAAAAGGTGCTTCATTATATCGTCAAGATGTTGTTTAGGTACATCGATTGCATGTCCCCTGGGTCACAATAGCTTGATGAGCGTGCGGAACAGTGCCGACTGCCGCCAGAAACTACAAGGCAATCTAATGGCTGGTCTTGGGAAGGAGTTGAAAGCTGCATACTCATTACAGGTTGTTGATCGACGAAGGCAGTTCATGCCTCTGACGACCGCCAGATAAGAATTGGATTTCGAGCAATTAGAATTCTTCTGGCGACCCATCGGGACGTGAAGAAAGTATGCGCTGACAGTGAAACTTATATCTTGCCACACAGGCTACCGCAGACTTTGACGCTCAAGAAAGGAATCATGAAGGTACTGCGGTGGTATCCGACAAACTCTTCCTTCGTCGTTGGAAGGTCAGGGCTACAGTACCAGCTGTGGGGTGGGTGCATAGCCGCAATGTGGGCCGCAGAGCCTCAGCAGGCGGTCCAATTCCCACGTGCAGATCGGCCACACCTCGTGCTAAGCAAAGTGTCGTCTATGAAGGGGTTGACCTCAGTCCTCGTTAAGTTTTCAACAAATAGCCATGCACAGCAGGTGCAGTTGCATCCAGCTCAGGAGTGGACAGAGTTGCAGAATGCGAGCTGACATAATGAATCGCTTGTGCATTGCTTTCTGAGGTCCAGAGCTATCATATTGGACTGGCCGGGCATTAAGACAAAGTCTGTCAATGCAGCTTTTGTAAAGTTTCATGCTCACTCTTGGTTTTGCTGTGAGGTACAGATGACTTCACTAGGCAGAATTTTGCCCATGTTGAAAATCATGCGAGGCTTCTTATGCAACCGTATTTAACCAACCCTGATATGCAAGCCCCTAAGAGAAGAAGAACGCATTGCCCTCGGCATCCTTCCGTATTCCCTTGCTATAATCCTTGGTTGGATCGAACTCCTCCCATACGCTGGCAGGGAATATGTGCTTGTTCTTCTCGTACCATCTCCTATCCACAACCTTTGTGAGATTCGGATCGTCGTCGTAGCCTTCGAGCTCATCATCCGGAACCTTGGACTTCGTATTCTGTTTCTTTCCCGGTCGGGATAGTGGGTCGTAGTTGGAGAGATCAGATGGCATAGTACCATTCGAGTCTGCTGCAGGACTGACAGAGCTGGGTCTTGCGGAGTATCCGAACAAGGGTCCATGAACACCGATCGTCTTGTTCATGATGAAGTAGTAGAAGTCGTAATGGTGCGGCACAATGATCTCCCCTCTCACAAGCATCAGATCGTCCACTCCGACCCTTGCCCACTCTTTCTTGCTCTTGTCTCCACCAGGGCCAAGCTCAGCGCCTACTTTCCTCGCCCGATCGAGGAACAGCCAAATGTAGTCACCCTTCTTCACCCTGCATCTACCTCCTGGGATGTTCGTGCCATCGTAGAAGACGAATGGTATTATGATTTCCGTGGCTTTGACGGCTTCTTGCAGCAACAGAAATTCTTTGCGCAGCTGTTCTCTTGTCTGCGCTTCTCGCAGAAGTGCCGACTTGGTCATGACTTTGGGGACCACTCCTAAGCTTGCATTTGGCCCCAGGCGTCTTGTGGGCTTGGAAGATTCATTGTCGGAGACTGACGGCGTGTCATTGCAGTCGTTGTGATTATTTGTTAGTGTATTGGATCTCGGTGTCCCTACTATTGAAGTCGTCGACTCTTCATCATCGTCCTCGCCTGTCGCAAAAGAGAGCTTTCCGCTCGTACCAGGTTTTCTTTTCTTTTTCGCCGGTTGCGGCGTAGTTGCACTGCACTTTGACCGTTAGTTCTGTTCTGTTGGTTCACCTCGATTGACGTTGCTTACCCATCTCTTGGTGTTCCCGCTCCGGAAGTACTAGGATTTCCATGTTTCCCAAGTGTCCGCTCTTGAGCCTCCCTCTCTTTCTGCTCAAGGGCTTCAGCACGTCGTTTCCGGAAGTCTGATAAGTGTACTAGGCCGACGGTATGCGATTTAAGGAGATCTTCTGCGGTAGAGGCTTGGGAGGTAAAGCGGGAATTGGCGGCGGGATTGGGCGTCGAGCTTCGAGATGTATCTGTAGAAGGGAGCTTCGCTTGCTCCATGCTTTAAGGAAGAAGCAAATTCTTAATTATATCTGGTAATTTGCACGGAACACCACGTACATGGACGGGCATCGGAGTCCTCTCCGTCCCCTGGGTTGAAGGTCTCCCTTCCGGCGATAGACTGTGTTATGTAAGCGCTCAGTGCTCCCGATCAGTCAAAGCGCCCGCTCTCCCGCACACCGCACCCTCTTTTGAAGCGGAAACGGAAGCCGGCGGAAGGAACAGCAGTTCACGATAGGCCCCCTCTTGCAGCTTGCAAGGTGCACCTGCAGACACGGTCAGACTGCCATCATGATGACCGGCCTCCACTCAGCGGCCGTTAAATACCTGCCGATGCGCAAGATGTACACAAACCCCTCTTTCGAACTACTTCGACCACCATGGCAAGCATCAGGACTGCCCGAGCTGCACTGGCACCCGCCTTTAAAGCTCAATATCTTACACGGCTGAGCGGTAAGCGGCATATTACTCAGGCTTCGTAAGGTAGTCTCATTACTGACACACAATGCTTTTGTTTAGTATCATCTCAGACTCCGACGGTATTCAAAAGATTCCAAAGTAATACTCTCACAAACGCTCCAGCAGATGGCGAGGAGTCCGTATCCGCAGCCATCGACAACGATCACAGATACCTCAATGGCTGCTATGACAAGCTCAAGAACACGAATGATCCGACGGTGAAGACACAATGGAGGAATCAGTTGACCTGGCTACTCGCACGACATTCAATCAGTGAAGAGCTTACGGTGTATCCGGCGTTCGAGAAATATCTTGGGGATGAAGGCCACAAAATGGCGGAAGAAGACCGAGCACAACATCAAAGAGTGCGTCAGCATTGTCTGTTCCGCAGTGTCCAATGTTAACGTTGATATATAGGTCAAAGAGGATCTCGCTCAGGTGCAGGACATGGACCCTGAAGACCCCAACTTTCAACCGATGGTGGACCGCCTCATGAGTGATCTCAACTCTCACATCGAAAAAGAGATGAAGGAGGATATGCCAAAACTGGAAGAGGCGATTTCAAGGGATGACAGCGCCAGCATTGCACGCTCTTTCCAGAGGACGAAGATGATCACGCCGACAAGATCTCATCCGAGTGCTCCGAACAAGCCGTTTATGGAGAGCGTTGTCGGGCTTATGACAGCACCTATTGATAGAATCAGAGACTGGATGAGGACTTTCCCGGCTGATATGCCACCAGAGGACACGCGTCCTGTAGACGCAAAACCGGGAGGTGCAGATGAATACGGCGAGAGAGACCCTGTCGCGAAAGACGCAGTTTCGAGAGCTGCTGCTGGCAGAAGCGATCCTGCGTCAGACCCGCGTGCGAGATCTGCTGCTTGGGGAGGTCCTGCGGACAAGTGACCCGGTTCCGGGAAAAATATTCTCAAAGATGCACCTGCAGGAAGCAAATCCTGAGAGGTCGATTCACGAGACATGGTTTTAATCAAGGTCGCTGTGAACTACTTCTCGGCGCCTCGGCCGTCTTTCTACAGTCTAACCGTGTAGTTGTACTCACCGGGTCTCCTTTACTGAACTTTTGCGGTCCACACCGCGCTCAGTCGTCTGAATTCTTGTCATCTGAACAATAGCTTGACGAATGGATGCACTCTTGCTCAAGCCCCACAAAACACTTTCAGGTGTATGAGCTGTATGCAGAATTTACTCAATGAATACTCCTCGTTGGAGGTTTGACCCATCAAATCTGCGTGCTGACTTCAAGTCATGGTGCCATTGGAATTGCTGACACTTCTACCTGTGTCTCAATTGTGCGCCCATACAGGCTAAGGTAGCTTATCGTGGGTATGTAAAACCTTGCTCAATGCAGCCTCGAGAGGCAGGCTTGCGTCGCTCAAATGACCTTGATTCCAGATTCGCCAATTCTCTCTAAGTTGGCCGCATCCTAATAGACTGTAGAACCTAAAAAAAGTGCTGCTGTAAGATACGAGCTCCATGCACGAGCTGAAAACCGGAGTGTTCCCGTCATGTCAATGCGGCTTCTCCCTCCCCAACACATCTAGCTCATCGCCCTCGAAACTGAACGCACGTAGCAGCTAACGCCAACTCACACTCATTTTATTCCTGATTTGCTACTTATCTGCTGTTCAAAGTTCTTTCATTTACCGAGTTCACGAAAGCTTCAAAACTATTAAGAATAATGGATTTCACACTGAGATGTAACTCTTTAAAGTGCCGTTGTCAGCTCAACGACCGAGCAGTCGTCACAACCTGCAGGTCAGCGTCTCTGAATATTTGAAGCCTTCCACTGAGGTAACATCTAGTCATATCTTCTGCGTATCATGCTCCGACACGCTCGGTCTAGCCAACGCGGTAGGAGGAGACAGAATCTGTCCGGCATGTGAAACACGCCTCAACAATCCAGATGATGCTGTCGTCATACAACTCAACCCTTCCGAAGACTACAAGACTAGTGTGCTGAGTGGACTCAGTCCTGGCATCATCATGGAATGCGCCGGTAGAGGTCTAGCCTTCTACAGTTACCAGACCACGCAGGAGATGTTCGACCGATCTTACAAGCAGCAATATTTGCTTTCAGCTGATGCACTCCAGTGTCTACCAAGAATTTCTCGCAAAGAGTTTAACGGAGAAGTACACCACCTTGAGCACCCAGTTGGACAAAATCATCCATGACGCCAACTCTGAGATCACAAATCTGCGGAACAAACTCTCCGGTATGCATCGCTTTCAAGTTTCTATGGGTCTTGCTAACCGTACGAAGCAATGCAGATCGACCAAGAAAATCTTCAGCAACGCAATCACGAGCTCGTTGAACAGGTTCGCGATCGCTCGCGCAAGCAGCAGGAGGTACAGAGACTGTACAACAACCTCAAGAAACAAGCCATGGAATCGCACGCTCAGCTCGCTGCTTCGGACGCCGTCGAGCAGACCTTGCAATCTGCGACCAACAACCGGCAAAGGTTCAGGAACCTGGAGCCGCAGTTCAACCAGTTTCCAATCGATCATCGTGGCATCGAGCAGGTACATAGCAGGCAGAGGAGCGGCAGCTCTGAAGAGGGTCTAAGAGATGGAAGGAGAACAATACATAGCTTCTTGCCTGGGATGCAAGGATTCGGCGGCAGCCAAGGTCAGGGGCTGTACTCTTCACGTAAGGCCCAGTGAACTCCTCATAGTTTAGGAAGGGATGCTGACAGCACAGCAGAAGGCGCACCAGTCTCAACACCACAACAGCGGACCCGCTTACCCGTAGCACAACACACCAACCTCCCATCAGCTTACAACGCGAACGGCATTGGCCACAACAGCTTCGGTCCCGGCGCCCAAGGCCGTGCTCCTCAATCTGCGACGAGACGCGCGCTTGGCACTCTCAATCCCAACGCGATCCCAAATCCAGGCATAAGTGGGTATGGTATGAGTGCTGGGATGAAAGTGGGAAGGCAAGCATCGGCGACGCATAGGAATGGCATGACAAGATAGGACGGATTGGTTGGGCGATCGATGTTATGATGCACGAAGGTGGGCTTCGAAGGAAAAGCGTGGGTAAGCCCCATGCAGGAACTATCAGGTATCATATTGATTGTTTCGTAATGTGATTCTACACTACATCATAGAATGTTCTAGGTTTTCGCGCATAGAGTAAACTCAAGGAAAATTTCTACCAAATATTGACAAAAAGCAAGCTACATAGTTCCTCAACGCTCGACTGCCTTGTATCCAGGATAGGCACACACAGGTTCCCTGACCTACCTCGCTCTTTACAAAACCTTGTTCAACTCTCGACATTCTCCTTTGCCTTCCTACTCATCTTCCTCGCCCGCGAAGAAGCTCTCCTCGGAGGAGGCTGTGTCCCGGCTGTCTTCCGCTTCTTTTTCGGTCGAGCCTCAGCCTCCTTCTCGGCGTTCGCGTCGTCGTTAACCGGCACTGCGTCCTCGCCAGTCGTGCCAGTAGGTTCAGGAGCTGGATGCGAGACATTGTCAGCCGGTGGGTCATTGTTCTCAACCTGCGCTTCTGGGTTCCTGCTCTGTGAGTTTTGGGGGCCCTCGGGACTTGTATCATCGTTCTGAGCCGCCCATAACGCGTTGTTCAGTGCCTCATCCGCGGCATGCTGGCGAAGCCATGCCTCGGTTAACTCTGGGTCGAAGCGCTGCTCGCGGCCCATCGCCATGATATTAGACATAAATCTCCTTGAAGCGTCGGCAGAGACAGGAGCTGGACCAAAATAACCATCAAGCTCTTCTTTTTTCCGTTGCTCCTCTGCTTCCTCCTCCTTCCTGATTTTCTCTTGCTCCTTGAGCGCATTTTGACTTTTGGTCTTAGTCAGTATGAGCTCCACTTGCCGCATTGTAGTCGGGCCTTTGGGAACACAGCCCGTTCGTCCTTCAACGACATACCCGCCACAGGCAGCACAATACAGCACCGTATCATCACCTACCGACGCCGCCCGTCCACATGGACAAAGCTGCTTCGCTTCTGAATCTGCGGCTTTTAGCCTCGCTATGAGTTGCTCCTTTTTCAAGCTTTTAGGTGTGACGATATTTCTGGACCTGAGCTCGTCAATGATCTCCGCGCACGTGGCCTCTGCATAATCGGAGTTCATAACGTCTTGAGAAATACTGTTACCTTGGTCGCTATCATCGCGATGGTTCCTCGGATCTAGCCATTCCATCTGCAACTGCGCCCTCCGAACCGTAGCCTCAAACGCCGCATCACGACAAGACCCGCAACTGTATTGCGTCAGCAGCGCTACGCATACACAGGTGTTACTCCCTCGCGGGAACTCCGTCCTCTTGGCTTTGCGGCATACGAAGCAGCCGGGCAAGAGGCTGCAGCGGAGTATCGCCTCAGAGTCGAGCAGGAGCTTAGACTTAGTTTCTTCTCCCTGATTTGCTTTGCGAGAATGACTGCAAGGGAAGGAGTTCGGCAACTCGGCCGTTGGGGTCGTCCCGAATATGGCGTCGAGTTTGTTGTTGGGGTCGATGGGCTTGTAGTTAGTCGTTCTGTTTAGGTCGAACCTGACGCTTAGATCAAATCTAACGGCTAAGTTTGGCGTGTTGTCTCTAGGCTGCTGAACCGGACGGTTTTCCGCAACATTTGGATCGGACGCAGGACCACTTCCGTCGTCCGGCGTAGCGGAAGGGTTACGGCTTTCCGCAGCAGGAGCGCGAGTAAGTCGCCGCCGCCTGGCGCTGGGCGCTTGTATTGCCTCTTCTTGTTCGTCTCGTTGGCGCTTGTTGCTCTTGCGGCCTGCCGTTTTGCGTGGAGCCATAGCTAGTCTTGTTGAGGTAGGCTTGTTTAAGAATAATGATAGCCTTAACTTCCTGGAATGATTGTACTTGGATTAGAAATAGTTGGACTGTGAGACGTATGAAAAGCAATGTATTCGCACAGCGAATATGAGTAGAGCAGAAAATGCGAAAAATGTTTGGAATGGGCTTGTGTATTTCTGCTATACCATACAGCAATTTTCCGTGCTGAACATAAGGACAATTCATAGTTTTGATCTCTTTGTCAAGTCCTATTATGTTGGGTATTTGTTGTTGAAGTCCCGTCCAAGCCACACGTCCGACTCGCTTTGTCGAGTCTTTATGATATTAAAAGACCTTTCACATTTCCTTGCACAAATCTATTGAGGCGTCAAAGACACAGCTTGAACACTTTAAGGGCCTTTGTGTCGGTAGTATGTTCAATTTCAGTATCAAAGATGGATTTATGAGGGCATGGATGGCTACAGACGAAGCGATGCGTGGTCTCCCTCCTCTTAGTGCAAGTTTCCGTGATCCTCGGTTATTGTATAGTCCTTGACATCTTCTATAAGTAGTTTGCGATCGTGAGTAGGTCTTCTGTAACCTAGGTACACACAATCGTTGAGCAAGGAAACGTTTTTCACTGATTATGGTTGAAGTAGGGAGCTTACCGACATAAAGAATATGGCAGGTAAGAAAGACTAGGAGCATTAAATGGAGCAGGCGATAGGCCCATCTTCACCACGTCTGATCACATTGGCGGCAGCCGCTCCATTTTCATGGAGTCCCCCCTAATCCAACCTCATGGTCGCAAGGAGCATGAAGCACTGACTGCTGAAGGCGACACCTGATGTCCCGACGAAAAGTGACATAAGGACAGTCGTCCGATCTGTCTCTCTTGACATTCAGGATCTTGTCCAGGTATAGAACTTGCGGCCATGGCCAGTATTGGCGCGGTTGCGGACATTCGCAGATGTTTAGGGCAGGTTCATTCTTCGGATCTGTCTGGGCCACATATTTCAGATGGACGAGATGTGGTTGCATATTTGGCACATTCGGACAAATTTGTTCTTTAACCTTTCTTTGATTAAAGTGAAGCCCCGATGTTTTCTGACTTAATTGTAGTTCGCTTGTCCGTCCCCCAAGGACGTACGCGTGGTACGGAAACAAAGGCATTGGCGGAGGCGCAGCTCGCCTAATTCGTATCTCATGCCACTATTTACTAGACCCATACGCAACTGCCCACATGCACTGCCCCTGGTGAAGCTGAAAACCCACATAAGCAAGTGCATATAAGCTGAAGATAATGTACAGAGCTAAGCAATAAAAATCAACTGATGCTCGCGGAAAATATCGCAACATGGCTTTAGGCATGAAATATATGCTACTGGTGTGCCTTCTATGCCTCCTCATCCTCCCATCACCCGCAGCGGCATTCGGCGCTGGTAACATAGCATCCATATCCCGGATCGAAGGGCACAACTGGCGCCATGGCGACATCGAAGATATGCTCAAAACCGTTGCCTGCCTCAAGGGACATAAATGGACTTCCATGATGATTAAGCGCGTATACTTTGGCAATTGGCTCAGAGACTATTCCCAGGCCGTTGACGTGGGCACTTTGAAGGGTGTTCAGGCGGATACGATACGGATCCTTGTCTGGGTTCTTGCTTTCATGTCGTTTGGTTATGCTACTGGGGAGTTTGAGGTTACGTCGGAGAGGCTGGGCGTGTATAGGCCGGAAGAGCATATTGATAATCCGAAGGATTATGCGGATAATGTGGATGCTAGACAATATGATCAGAGGTTGCGTGGGCCTGTGCAGCCGCAAGAGCTGGCGGTTGATCCAAACACTGGTAAATCTGTAATATCCCTTCGTCGAGTATCTAAGCTCACATCTCTTAAGGCATGAAGAATTATATCGCGAACGAACATGGCGGTTGGGCAACAAGTGCCGGCTACGTCAGACACAGCTTCGCTCGTAGCATCCACTTCGGACGAGTCTACACCCATGGCGCCAGTGGCACGAAAGGAAGGGAAACTGATCTGTGTGAGGCTTTGCGATGTCTCGGTCAAGGATTGCACTGCCTAGAAGACTTTGGCGCCCACACAAACTACACCGAACTAGCTCTCCGTGAGCTGGGCTTCAGCAATGTCTTTCCTCATTGCGGATCCGCAAGCCAGATCAACTTACGAGGCAAGACTGTGTTTCCATTAGTAACCGGTACCTTTGGCGGAGTCGACTTCCTGCACTCCGTACTAGGAGAAGCAACAGACCATGTCACGCAATCCGAGGTCGACGAGATGAATACCGCACTAGGCACTGCTCAAGCTCAATCAACCGCCGATGGACTCACTAGCCTCCTCTCAAAAGTACCCGGCACTGCCAGTCTATGCCAGGAAGCCAACAGTCTCCAAGCAGCCTCCCAAGCCCAAGCCGCCGCAAATTCCGGCCACAGCAACCGCGGCCTAGACAACAACTTCTCCGACACCCGCGCATCGTACGGCAGTCAATCCTACAACCAACAACCCACCACCTTCTCCGCCCCTCCCGGCTCCCTCGGCGGTCCCCCCGCCCCCGGCATAACCGGCGTAAACATATCCTTCGACCCCGCCCTCACAATCTCCAAAATCTACCCCATCCTCGAATTCCGCGACAAAGTCGTCCGCACCATCTCCTCCATCGTCTCCAAAATCCCCGGCCTCGAATCCCTCGTCGATAAAATCACCGAGCGCGTCACGCTCTTCATCATGGGTCTGCTTGCCCCCTTCATCATGCCGCTCGTCAACGCTGCGTCCGCGCAGCTGAAGCAGGGCAGCTCGATGGTCATCGATAGTAGTGGGAGGCACCAGTATGAACCGTGGACGGATCCGTATTGCACGGATCCGACGCACTCGCTGCTGTCGAAGGATCACTTTTCGAATGTGCTGAATGACCCGGCGGGGCAGGTTGCCGCGGCGGTGTTGCAGTATGTGGCGCCGAGGGTGGTGTATGCGTGGGACCATCCGGATGTGCCGGAGCAGCAGGTTCTGGATGATATAGTGCGCGTTTTTCACCATCCTGCGATACGGGATCCGCATTGTGAGGTCCATCGGGAGATGTTTAGTGTTGTCGAGCGATGGGTGCAGTCGCGACCTGATCGAGGCCATAGCCTCAATGACATACTGTCTTCTGACAGCGTCCGAGAGGGACGGAATCATTCTGGTGGTGGGCAAGGCAACCCGCATATGAATGCTGGAAATGCGAGCGGTGCGATCATCGGCGCCGGAAGCCACAGCAAACCCACGAATTCTGCCTGGGATGCTGTTGTTCGGCCACCTAGTAGCACGTCGTACACCCAACCGGCACCAAGTCCATACCAGGCATACCAATCTCCGCCTCCACCACAGCCACAGCAGCAAGCGTATCACTCTCCTCCTCCTCCGTCGCAAGGGAACTACGACCAATACAATCAACAACCACTACAGGCAGCTGGTCCCACAGCCAATGATCCATATGCATACCCTACGGCGTTCCAACAAGGTTACGAGATGCCGTACGATCAGCAAGGCGCAGGCTATGGAATCCCTCAGTACCACCAGCAGCAGGAAGGCCATCAGCAGCAGTTTGATGGATATGGCGCAGCGCCGCCGTACCAGCAGCATGATCCTAATGCGCCGCATGATGGGTATGGTCAGGGTGGGTATGGGCAAGGCCATCAGGGGTATGATGGCGGATACGGGGGGCAGTCGCAGCAACAGTATCAGGGTGGGTACGGTAGTGGTGGCGGATGGTGAGCGACGTTGACTTATACGGCTTCCGTCGAGCTCGCTCCCTGTGGTGGGACGACTCAATATTGATGGTAGACCAAACAATTGGGGCTCCTTTCTCCGGCAGGGAAAGGAGGTCTATTGATAGGGAAGTATTGGGGTTGGGAGTCGGCGAGGAATTTATTGAGGATTGATCATTCTAGGAGTCTGGTCTAGAGAGGGATTGCATTACCTAGATCGGGATTGAGCTTCTTCTTTGTGAATGGTTTGAATTTCGCTTTGACTTTTCCAACGTTATATATAGAACATGCATGAACATCGCTTGGGCGCTCATACGTCTGCGCTCTATCTTTAAGCATTAGAGAGCTTAACGTACTCGAAAGGTAACGCTGTAACAGTGCTCTTCTGCAATGGCAGTAAATGCGAAGGACGAAAAGACTTGCATATAGACATTGGCCTAGTGGTAGGCCTACGGAGACAAAACTCCGATGTCGACGAAAAGCACAGGGTATCTCTAGTTTCGAAAAGATCTCAATGGAGATGCAAAAATTGCTTCGACTTCTCATACACGACATAAGTCTACCGCTCCTGTCAGCAGGGTCTCTACATTAATACAGCATTCTACATTTGACTTACAATAGAAACTGCCGGCGCGACCTTCAACAGATTGGGCGTTATGCCCTTGAACAACCCTCTCACACCCTCTCCTTGTATAGTCTTTCTCGTCACATCCATGAACCCAGTATACGTCCTGGGATGCACCGTCGTGCCCTGACTCTGCAGCCTCGTCCTCAAGACGTTCAGCGGATACACCACGCTCGCTCCAAAGGCCCCGCTAAACGCGCCAATGGCAGCCGTGGTGAAGCTTCCCGGTGCGGCTTCATCTATCGGGCAGCGACGGATCCTGGCGTTGTAGGCCATGATTGCGCGTTTAAGATATTCGAAGGTCCCAAGGTCGAGTGCCGCGTAGGGGAACATGCCCGCGAGGCCGAGAGGGAGACCACGGTAAAAGGACAGTATACCGTTGCGGGCCCACATGCGTTTGGCTGTTTGTATGATGAGCTTGTTGCCGTGGAGGCCGCCTTCGACGGTTTCGCATTGCATGCGGCTTTCCTCGCATCAGTAAAGCCCAACAGAGCAGTTATGATGTACGAAGTAGCTTACAATTTCAATGTGTCAATGGGGTACACGAATAGCCTGTTGGATCTCAGTAGGACTCTTGACATCTTGCATCGGGGCACCAACTGTGATACCATTCCACTCACTCCTCCGGCAAGAAACTTTGACCACGAGTGTACTCCGTTAGGATCTCTGTGGCCTTCTAACCTAGCAAACATACGTTTCGCACCCTTCTCTCGTGAGTACGACGTCGTCAAAGGGCTCATGAATACCTACCTCATACGACCCAAACTTGATGGCGGATTCCGGCATCACTTTGATGACATTGAGACCATTTCCTGTCAATTAGCTATATTTATACAGCAGGGGTTGAAACCATACCAGCGAACAGACTTCGCAAGCCACCAGCCCGCCAAAGATCCTTGCAAGCATTTATCAACGGGCGAGTCGCTTGCTTCGCAGCTTGCACGGGAGCACCTTGTTTTGCGGCATCAACTGCACGATTGGCCGTGCCAGTCTGCGCGATGAGGTACACTTTCAGCCGGTCGAGAGGCGCCGTTGACGTTCGTGACACAATCCCCGCGATGCCGCCTGCCAAGAAGTAGCCTGGGTTGGGAAGAATATCCGTCAGCACCGGCTTCCAATATGCCCAAGTGTACCAGGGTGGCCCCGCATGTGTCGTGACTGTGATTGATGCTTCCTCTAGTGGTGGAAGTGGCAGGGGCTGCAGGGTTTGTGCGATCTGTGCATGGGCGGCAATGTGGTCTGGATGATGTCTCGATGGCGGGCGAGGTTTGGGAGGCGAAGCTATCCTGACTATGGCACCAAAGAGTATGGTAGGAAAATCTAGCCTTGTACCTAAGCTTTGTACTGTATCATCGCCGATAATGACGTCTCCTTCCGGGTTCATTTTGACGGTGGATGAGAAGTAGGATAGGACGGCACGGAGCCCTGGGGCATGGGCAGGGATGAACAGGAGGAAGTCTCTTTAGCTTGATCAGCATCGGCAACCATATCTGGGGAAGACGAATGATTATACCTCCATTCGTCGAAGGTGATGGACCCATCATGCTTGGCATCGACTTGTGAAAAGAACTGGTCCAGTCTCGCATTGGAAAGTGTCAACCCAGCACTTTTAAAGGCATCTTGAAGCTCCGTCTTGTCAAGCTTGCCGTTTCTGTCGCGGTCGATGCTGTTGAACAATCTCCACAGCTCTTCCTCCGTCCCTTCGACAAACGACCGGAACTCTGTACATCCGTGAGCAACAGTAGAAGCAATTAGAGCTTTTTTCGGACTGCTTGACGAGCGCGTACCACTGTACTGTATCCGGCCGTCATGGTTTGTATCCATTGCGGCGAGAACATCTTGTATCATGCCATCGGCATCTTTGAGCGGATGGTTGATCTTCGTCAAGCCCCTCCTCAGGCCATTGACGTCTATCCAGCCTTGTTTCCGCGTATCCAGTGTAGCCCACAATGACTCCACTCGCGCATGTCTCGAATTCTGGGACTCGGCGTCCATGGCCTCTATCTGATCTCGTGCTGCTACCTCATCCCCGCCATTGTTGTCTTACAGCCGATGTTGCGGTAGAGGCTGGCTTAGTAGGGCGCGGGAGTCGGCTGAGGCGTTCAAGGGAGGAGCAATGAGGGGATAGCTTGGACAACGATGGCTCCCAATAATGCTTTGGAGATTCGTATATTTATGGTGCTCGCATGAGTGTTTATAGGAAAGCTGTACTACAGCCATATATGTTCTGGCGACAATTGCAGGGAGAGCTAAGCAAATGATGGGTGTTTGTACTGTGGTGGGGTACACCATAGTTAAAGGGCCACGGCCCGAAGAGATCCGAGCAGTGAGCAATCTGGGAATTACCTATCACGGCAACCAAGGACAGTGCCTACCTAGGTATCACTCGAAGACGCTGATCTTGTGGAGCTGAACAGCGGCTGTGCGGTGATGAAGGATCCCACCACCAGCAAGTTACCACATAATCGTCTCGACGACACTCTTGCATGCCCACCCAGCCAGACGTTTGCTACGAAAGCACGGCGCCATTCTTAATTCACTCTCCGGCTTCTCTCGTTTCTATCCGGCGTTTGCCAGCACTTAAATACGACAATATATGCCACAAATAGCACCGCCTCATAATCCAGGTCGTTGGTCGTCGAGTTCGCTATAACTATGGGATCGACTGGGGCTGATAAAGAGCATAGCTGGCTGCTAAATGGGAGGACTTGCAAGCGGACGACACCAACCTCACGCAGCGACAAAGTTACCTATAAATTTTCTCTCCCTGAATATGCGCGAAGCCCGTGGAAGCCTTCAATAGTAGGATCAAGTGACAGTTTTGGCACAGAGCTCGAAGTAGGGTAGAGTCTCCAAGCAAAGTCCAGGAGAATGTAAAATTTAACTAAAGCTATCGCTGTGGTTTCCTGTTGACTGCACGGCTGGAGGATGACCCTGCCTTAGGGAAAAAGTTTGGAATGAATCAAATAAAGAGACATCCAAGGAGCAAATCAAAGCATATATACGGCGCTTAACCACAAGTCTTCCGTAGTATGACTCCGAACAATCCAAGGGTTCAGTGCAAAAAGCCACAGCTAGCTATGAGGCAAATGTCAGGCTGTGGGACTGAAACTTTTTGGGGGTCGCCCGTTTGCTGGAGCAACGACTTCGTTTAATAACATCTCTACTCAGCAGGTGAAGCATACACTGATCTCGAACCTGCATCAGCCTGTGGTAGCAATGAGGAGTGCTCAGGACGTGGAAAACTCGCCCAGCTTAAAATCGAGCCCTTGACCTTCTGTACCAACCCTCGGTCGCAGGCCTTCGGACACCCGAATTGCGCGTCTTGCTCGCTATTCGCCCCGGAAAGCAGTCTGGTGAATAATGATTGTTTGTGCGGTATGTGTCGGTACCCTACAGAATTCTGCACATGCTTGGGAAAGAAGCAAGTAGCGGTCAAAGCAAGCAGTGTGTTCTAGGACATGCTCGATCGCACATCTATGTGGGCTAAGGCAGGTGAAAGCGGTGCATGGGTCGGGCACTTCGAGGCACTCCGCAGTCGGTGGGGCCGTGGCACACCTCAGCATGACGAATCACAGGACATGAATTCCTCCAGTGTGCTCGAAGTGTCCAGAAGCAACCCCACCACGCTGCAGAACATGGTTGATGGCCGGGCGACGCTTCGGCACGACAAGCCCCAAGCCCCATGCCTCTACGCTCATGCTGAGGAGTGGGGAGCTGCAGGTTCCATGCCGAACCTCGAACAATGCAACATGGGAGAATGATAGGCACCAGCTTGAAGAAGAATGTTACCTTTAAGTGGTCCTTTTTACCTTCACGCGGAAAGCAATTGGCATTTGATCATTTTGAATAAGACAACCAACTTGGAGAACTCCCAATTGATACAATCTTAGGTATTGTAATAAAGGCTGGGAACATGTTTCAGCTTGTCTTCGAGGGCGTTGCTCAGCCATCGTCAATGCACAATTGAAAGCGCGCGGTAAAGCAAGTGCCCTGGAATGCAAGATGCTAAAAATACATTCTTGAATAGCCGCCCTACAATGGTGTTGCAAGTATTTCTCATGACTATGGCTTGAGCGATATTAGATAAATCGCTTCTGTTTGGTTGCAGTCAACTGCAAAGCAATTGCAGACAATTGTGTGGATGCAGCAGTGTCCAGATGCGAGCGTGCGGGACTTGAGGCTTGCCCAGGTGGATCTTTGCCACTGACCATCACTTGTTGCCCTGACTGTGCCGTTTCGAGGCTAGCGCCGTTCATATCCGTGTGCCTCATTATCCACCCACCTGCACCACCACGAGCTGATCCCCTACCTCCTCGCCTACATTCATCCGCCAACTTCAACCAACATCCTCATGCTCGATTCGCGCCTCTAATATCCACTTCAGAGTTACATGAAAGCTATCTAGCCGCAGTTTCTGTTCCATTCTTGACCATTTTCCGCTCATTCACCACTGCTACTCGCACGATCGCCGGTCGCATAAGTGGACTTGAAGGTTTTACCCGTTGAGCTCCAAGAACCGCATCGCACTGCATCGGCAACCCGCCGGGTCATCGTAATATCGCAATCATGTCTAATTTCTACTACGGAGCACCTCACCACGCCATGACTTCGCACAGCTCTCATTCCTCGTCGCACAGTCATGGCCGCTCAAGGCGGGCAGGGAGGCTATCGTCTACACAGAACCCGCAGCGTCAACAAATCAAGCCGATTCGTAGTCCCAAGGAAATCGCAGAGGCTGCTTCTATTGCTGTCTCTCGCCGAGACTTCGATGCAGCCAGGTCATTTGATTTGGAGGACGATGAAATGTTCTGCCCATGGCACCTCCTGACGGAGGACGATGTAAGTACTTCCGATATAAACGACAACATCTTCATCTCTATTAAAGTACCACGCAGCAACATTGCTAACTCGAATCCCAAGCTTCAATCCATCAACTCTTCTTCATCCGACCGGTCTTCCCTCTCGAGTGGCTCGCCTGCCTCGTCCCCTCTGCAGCTCCAGACAACTCCGAGTGTTACCCTGACTACGGCCTCCACTCCGTTCATTCCCTCATCCATATATCAGTCCAATAGCTCGCATCAGATGAAGATCCATCAACCCTTGGCCCAGCGCTCACGCAACGCAATACCCATCGTCGATCCGAGCACTCGCACTATTACAAGTCCTCCTCCTTCCGTCTCTCCGGCTCGTCAGATGCAGCAACACTTCATGAGTCGCCGCTGGTGATGCGCTTGATGGGCATGACCGTTCGATTGCGCTATCCCTATGTCCGTTACGACACGTTGATACTCGCTTCTGAGGCTCATCCTTCTTTCCTTTGTACAATTACGTTACGAATATTGATATGGTTGAACTGTCTGGCACATCTCTGGATCTTGGTGTGCTTACTGCGAGCGTTGAACGTCCTGTTCTCAGCGGTTGGTTTCGATTGGTCAAAGCATAGGCATTCTTTCTTGGGAGACAAGAGTCATATAGGTGTGGTTGGTAAAGTGATGGAGCAATATCAAATAGCAGAAATAGGCGGTTATTGGGAGGCGCTGTATGAACGTTTCCAAAGATACCAACGAGATGTTTTCTATAGGCGGCAGGTGTTTGATGGTTTATGAATATATCATGGAGAGGACTGATCAAATCTGGTGGTCATGGTTCGCTGGTGTTATCATGTGCTGGGGCTGTGGATTCCTGATAGCGGCTTATGGTGCTATGTTTCTTGCGTGTCCTTGTTTCACTACGACTGGTTAGCTTTCGGTTGGAGGGAACGCATGGGCGTCCATGTATCATTCTCTGTCCTCAACCGAATATAGATAGGACTCTCTCCATCATCTCTACCTATCCACGTGCATTGTTTACGTCCACGCCGAGCTCCAATACTAATCGTCAATTTAGCGATGCCAGAGCAATAATATTCGTTCCAATTGCCTCTAAAACTCAATCGTATAGCCGTTAACCTACGGTAAAATTTCCGTCGCTGGACTGCAATGGAGGTACAGCAACGGTATTGATGACATCAGCAGTTGCTCCCCTCCCTGGCACCCGCTGAAGCTCCAGCCGAGGGAAGACCGCCAAGCGCAAAACCTCACGGTTCCAGAGCAAAGAAATCTTCGAGTGCAATTGAATTTACCCAGGAGTGAATAGAACAACGACTACCGAAAATAGCTTGCATACTGCGAGGTATTCGTCAGATCGCTCGGCTTCCCAAGCTCCCGAAGCTACAAAATCCATCCACGAGCTCCTCAGGAAAAGGAACGAGCTTCACGACAGCTTCACGACAGCTTCACGATTAGCAACAATGTCGCCCATCCGCAATCTCTCTCTACGAAGTCGCACCCTTCTTCTACCGCGGCTCTATATCAATCGTTGTGTCATTGTCAATGGCTATTCGCGGGCTCCGTTCCACTCAAGCGGCGTGAAGGCTGTGGGAAAGGAGGATGCTCTACGTACGCACCTCGATCTGCTCCATCTTGAAACCCCTTCTATACGAAGAGCTCCTAATATCCCGTTTATCCACTCGAATCTTAGGATTGTGTGGCCAACCTCATGTTGCAAAGCGGAAGAAGCACGCACAGCCAAGCACAAATTTCAAAGGTTTGAGCTGACACACTTGTTCCGTTGGGGGATATAGACAATGAGAATCGTCCCGAGGAGGCCGAGCATCATAAGCAAGATCAGCTGCAGAAGCAGAAGGAGGGAAAGGGGCATTGGAAGGAGGAGTTGGCGAGCAATAGCGAGTCCGCTGTACGTCAAGTTTCGCAGTGCTACAACTCTTCTTGCCTTAGGTTGCTTTCTGCAAAAGGTTCTGCAGCTATCTGCCTTCTTTCCTGCTTCGAGCACTCTACTGATCAAGTCTTCCCCACAACCCTCCGTGTCAGAGCGCTTGTCGGTCACAGTGGTTCCTCTTCTCTTCTGGTATTCTCTCCCCAAACCTGCATCGCACCAGTCTAAGTAAAAACAACCAAAAAGAGGCACCCAGCTCTCCTTTCTTTCTGTCTTTCTGTCCGCACAACTCCAAATCCCGCTTCACACAGGACCGTAATGTGGCTTGAGACTTCCGTGGCAATTCTCTGACTAACGTGTTGTGTTACGCAACTACATAGGTTAAAGCGGACAGAGAGGAGATTGACGCCTCGCAAGACAATATCAAGAAACTGCAGGAGGAGACGACGGAGTATTTGAAGAAGAACGACAATCCGGAGAAGCAATAGGCGGTTGGACATTGTGAGTGATGGACGAGGATGGTGTGAGAATTAGGGGGGAAGCGACATGAAAGCTGGAGGGGCTGAGATTTATGATGGAGGGTGCCGCGAACATGGTGTGCTCTGGCGCAAACAGCCAAACTTAAGGAGGAAGCAGGTATGCGAAATACAAAACTTAAACGAAACAAACATGATATGATGGGGGATGTTGACGGACAAGACATACTTGCATGCTAAAGACCTCGTTTCTTTATCACGGGTCGAGAAGGAGATTGCTAGATGAGTAACGTTGTGCTAACTATTCATGTCTACTTGATTTCAATACGTTTTCGTACTACCTGCTGTTTGCTTGTTCTTCTCTCGTTTGCTCCCGTTTTGCTTATCTTCGGTCGCGACAGCTCTGTAAGCACATCTCCTGGAAGCCTCCAGTTACGTTTTTGTTTTACTCTCTTTGCCGCAGATTGATATAAACGTCGAACATTGGAATGTCGCTCCTCTGGACATACTTTCCTTCGCCCTCTTTCACTTGCAGAAGCCCAAGTGCCAGGCCTATAAAAATTTCCGCGAAGCATATATTTTAGGAAGACATGAGGAGAACATGGCTTTCTGCACTATATCAACACGATCTCCTATTCCTTCGTTGCCTGTGGGAAAGGCCAAGAACTCTTCTATAAGATACTCTCGCTCATGGATTTCAGTGTCCGATGGGCTGAAGAGGAAATTCCCCGGTGATTCGTACAATGTCTTTGTTCATAAACAATGTTCGATAGCCCCTAGCTTGGCCGAAATCACTTCAAACAAGACAAAGAACAAAGGACCGCCCTTTGTAATTTCCAGTCAGCAGTCAAAGCCGACTGCAAATCACTCGCGCAGCTAGGTCATCTGCGTGCCTGAGAGACACCTGGTCAAGATACCTACCCTTATGGCAATTGCTGTAGAGGGTTTCCATTGCGAACGATCGCAGATGAACATGGGAGTTGCGGTACAAGTATAGCGGTCCTCCAACATGTACGACCTGCCGCTGTTCCAAAAAGCCATCAGAATGGTGACGTGTTACGAGCAACGGAATCTGATGTTTTCCGACCCAGGAGGTGCCATTTCACGCATCAGCAACATGCTGTTCTGGAGCACGCGGAGGCAACATTCACCTTCGTTAGCGTGAGAGGAACACATGTTGGCTCCATTGTCCTGACGGCTTTATCTATCTACTTCTATTTTTGGCATTCACGCCAGCTTCCAATTCACGGGAATTGGAGTGCTGGACGTGAATGTTCCCACGATGTCGACTATAAATATGCGCTTCCTTCTTGCTCAACGAGATCTTCCTCAGTCTACACTTCTGTCTACCCAGAACCGCGAAACAAGTTGCCTAACAATACCATGTCTACGATAAACGACCCTTTCTGGGTATACCGCCCCTTCGTCACCGTCGTCGTTGGCCCCGCCCACGCTCAAAAATCCTACGAACTCCATCCCGACTTCCTCGCCTCTAGATCGGCCTTCTTCCGCTACGCCCTCCAACCACAATGGAGAGAAGGCACTGAAAACCGCGTGACACTCCCAGAAGTCGACACTGAGATCTTCGACATCTTCTACAAGTGGATTACGATATACGACAAGGTCATTGTCCCGAAGTACGCCTTCCACGGGGATGAAGAGAAAATCGGTAAGTTTGAGCAGGATCTGGTGCAGGCGTACCTGCTAGGCGACATGCTGCAGTCTCCCGGCTTCAAGAACGCCGTCCTCGACGCCTTTACCTCATTCGATAACTGCAGATTCCACCTCCCGTCACCTGCGGCCATCGCGCGCATCTACCAGAGCACCTTTCCGGGGAACAAGATGCGGAAGCTCGTCGTGGATCTGCATGCCTGGAGAGGTGACAACGGTGAGTTTGATGAAAGAGTGAAGGAGTTTGATATGGAGTTTGTGATGGAGTTGGTGAAGGTGCTGATGAGGATGCGAGATGGGAAGAATGCGGGTGAGGATGCGCCATGGGAGGGGGAGGGGAAGAGGTGTGGAGGGTATCATGAGCATTCGGCGGAGTGGGTGAAGTGCGGAGAGGAGTGGATGGGGGATGTTTGGTGGGAGAGGTGCGTGAACTGAGGGGAGTTTGGGTGGAAGGAGAGGAGGGAGTGGGCGGTAGGTGTTCTTCGGCTCTATTCTATTCTCAGTAGACAAGGGTTATAGAATGTTTAGATACGGAGTCTTAAAGAGACTGCTAGACATAGCTGCCTATGCCTGAATGATGTTCTGTTTCCAAAGGTTCCGCGGTTACTCCAATGTAACTATCTCTCTGCTCCAGTTATAACAATCGTACCACTCAACAATCAGAGGGTACTGGTTAGATTGACCTACCAAGAGAGGACATAGCAATCCTTAGATCCAAGATTAGCTACTGTTTAAGCCACCTTTTCCCATTCCGTCTGGATTTCCAGAGCCTCGGCATTCAACTCAAAGGCCGTAGGGGATTCTGCACATGCGCTGCCGGACCGTTCTTGTCATACTAGTTACGTAGTGCCTCTGACGTCCGTAAATTTTGTACAAGAACAAAGCTTGGTGTTTGCTGGCTCGCGTATTTTAACAATATATAGTAAATTTTCTATTAGACAGCGAAATCGGACGCGTGGTGTAGTGTGAGCCTTGTAAACTCGTCTCAATGTTCATGTCGATTGCTTACCCTTAACAGTGGTCATCACGTTCGCCTAACACGCGAAAGGTCCCCAGTTCAAACCTGGGCGCGTTCAAACTTTTGCTCTTTTGCTGATATGTTAGCAGTTGCTTGTTGGTGTTCAGGACGAAAGCCACTGGTTCGGTGTCGTCGGTGTCGTGCCTCAGCTACGTTTCCTTTTTGGCTGTGTCACATTGATCATTCGGTGAAGATAGATGGATTGTCCTGAAGACGTAACGAGTCCAAATCGTACTATTGAATTTACAATAAGTAGCTATACAGCTCTAGCATCTCTGAAGGTTAAGCCACGGAGAAACTCCCGTGTCTCATTGTTCAGAGTTGGTCAGAGTGTGTGCCAGAAACAGGGTTCTTAACAACCTTCCTCTTGTATATCTAATGGTCGACCGTCTACGACTGCTACACAACAAAGCGTGAAAACGAAGCCTAGGCAGGCGGTGCTCACTGCCACCTGTTTTGCGTTACCATGATCTAGGAAAAATTACCGTCTGCGCTGGTAGCCGCTAAATGGCTCCATCGCCTGGCCACTCTGGTTTAATCCAGCCAAGAACTAAGGTCTCGTCCCAAATATCCCACATACCCGTAGCCAGGCGTGCCCGTCCTCAAACGTCTCGCTCTTGAACCCAAAACAGTGGCAACCCCACTCAAGCATACAGGGCGAACGCCATCGCGGACATGAGCACTTACGACGCGGGTCTACTCTCATCACAGCCATCAATTCCGGCTAGCCTGTCGGCGTTTCCTTTGCTTCGATCATCGTGCAGGCCGCTCTAAAGTCCGAATGAGGCGTGTCCGCTCGGCCAAGCGTGTCATACATCCTCTCAATCGTATCTGCGCCTCTTTCATGTATCCAGGATTCCCTGCCTGCCCTTCAATCCGGCTCATCGTCCTCACCTCCCTCATCCTCCGCCTCATCGCTCCGGTCCTCTATCTCCGCCATAGGCACATCATCCCGCTCCATTTCCTGCAACCCCATGAATCTCTCCAATGCCCTTTCTTCACCCTCTCCATCCCCGTCCAACCCTTCCATCCTAGCCTTCAGCGCTAATTCTCGCCCTCTCCTAATGCACGCCTCTTCCGCCTTCTTGATCGTGCCACTAACCCTAATAACATGCATGACGCATGGCACCTTCAAGGTATCCCCCCCAGCTATGTGCGTAACAAAGGTGAGCGCGGCCCACACGAGACGGAAATGGGCCCGCGGGCAGCGGATGATGGCTGTGGATGTCGATTGCGAAAAGTACTTTACTAGACGTGGTGTAAGTAGTAGGTTTGTGTTATGGTAAAAGCAGATTGGGGTTGTACCGGCTAAGCTATTTGCAATGACACCAGCGCCATAGTCGCCGAAGAGCTCCGCGACGCCCTCGCGTATCATGCGTAAGAGGATTTGTGGTGTGACTTTGTCGGAACTTGGTGCGTGGAATTGTATGACATCTGGGATGGAGGACGGCTTGAGTGTGTCTGAGGTTGATGCGGGGTATAGGATTTCGAGGAGGAGGTAGCGATGCTTGACACGCACCATAGTTGAACTCCGAAGAGCAAGCTATCAATTAACTGGAATACTCAGGCGCGTGAATGTGGGTTTGCGGAGCCGAGTCTAATGCAGGTACGCGTCTTGCAAATGATGGCGTCAAGCCCCGCAAACGCTGTGCCGAGGTACCCACAATTAGTATCTATCATCTCCAGGCATTAACTCTATGATGTATTTCGCACCGTCTATCTAGAGTAAACGGTCCCATTATTGGGTCCATCATGTCGTCTCCTGATATACCATTCGTACGAACACCTTCCTCCCGCTTCAACAATCTCCCCAACTTCCCCTACGAGCCGCACTACCTCAACCATGGCAACCTCCGCATGGCGTACATCGACGAAGTCAGCGGCGCCGGCGACGACAAACCCGAAACATTCCTTTGTCTCCACGGCCAACCAACATGGTCCTTCCTCTACCGCCGCATGATCCCCATCCTCCTCAACTACACATCTTCGTCATCCAGCAAACCCCCCTCCCGCCGCGTCCTCGCCCCCGACCTCTTCGGTTTCGGCCGCAGCGACAAGCCCACCCAAGACAAAGCTTACACCTTCACCTTCCACCGCGACTCCCTCCTCCATTTCATCCGGACACTCGACCTCAGGAACATCACACTCGTAGTTCAAGACTGGGGCGGGCTCCTCGGCCTCACGCTGCCCCTGGCCGAACCCTCCCGCTTCAAGCGGCTGCTCATCATGAACACCTCCCTCGCCGACGGTTCACCTCCCACGCCAGGCTTTCTCCAATGGCGGGACTTCGTCAACCGCGCGCCGGACATGCAAGTCGGGCAGGTGATCGCGCGGGGCACGCCTCACTTATCCCAAGCAGAAGTCGCAGCTTACGACGCGCCGTTTCCAAGTGTAGAGTATAAGGCTGGCGTGAGGCGGTTTCCGAATCTGGTTCCTATTAGCAGGGATATGGAGGGTGCGGAGGTTGCGAGACAAGCGATTGAGATGTACAGGAGTACGGATACGTTTGGGAAAAGGGAGGTATTTATGGCGTGTGGCATGAAGGATCCCGTGTTGGGCCCGCCGGTGATGAAGAGGCTGGCGAAGGTGTGGAAGAATGGGTGTGCGTGGATGGAAGTAAATGATGCCGGGCATTTTGTGCAGGAATGGGGCGAGGGAGTTGCGAAAGCTGCCATTGCGTATTTTGAAGGGAGGGATGACATTGAGGGCGTTAGGATTCTGGGAAGAGAAGGCGCAAGGTTGTAAGGACTGATACGCCCCCCTTAACGCAACTGTCGAATACACGTTTTCGCATGCCGGCCATGTGGAAAAGAGGAGCATGGATGAAATATGAGGATGTGGTCAGACGATCCAATGTGGCTTGTTTAGAATTGCTCAACGAAGATCTTTGAAGAGACTTTTGGTTATATTGCAAGTCGATGACGGTACAGATACGAAATGCCTCCCGAACATGTAAATGCCTATTCACACTGGACACTAGTTTACGCAAATGCGGCAGGATTGATGGCGGAAGTTAAGCTACTGTGGGATGATACTACAAAAGTTTCATTTCAGTACATTATGCAAGCGGCTCGTAGCATCCTAGCTGATGGAAGGGCGATCAAGGGGCAGGATAGTTCGGAGACTCATGTGGCAAGAGTACTTTTTGGCTGACTATCAGAAGCCGTCCGTTTTGGAAAGAGTCCAAGCAGCTTAATCGGACAGAGGAGAAGCGGCGGAGAAGAAGTCAGAGGATGTTGAACAAGACCGGAGTCGAAGAAATAACCCTGGTCCCTTAGACCAACAGTCGTAACTGGATATACAGCGCGAAGAAGATGAAGTAAGGATTCGTCCTGCAATAACGTCGTTGTATTTCGGCACGGCCCTCATGGTGCCTCCTAGTTATGGCTTTCGATGAGGCCATAGCACCTCGTCAGTGGATCCGGCGCTTTCACTTGTTTCGCTCTCGTCTTCTCGACCGTCCATCCGCTCCTGCGCTTGCGCACGAGGTCCTTGTACACCGCCCTTTGAGTCGCTCTGCGTATAGCGAAAATAAAGTTCGTGAGTTCTCGTTCATATCCTCAACAATAATGGTGTTTCGCCCGGGTCCCCTCATCTTGGCGTCGTCTTTCATTTCCTTGCCAACGTGGCGCGGGGTCACTCCTTGGCAACAAATGCTCTAGACGTTTTCAAATATGCCACACCATTTCTTGCTGCCAATACAACTCCTCGTTCCAAATATGGTTCTGCTGGATCCACTGATCGACAGGGTGTGGTTGTCGTCCATTTAGGTTGATCGAGGAAGGCTCCGGAATAACCCTAGTTGCCGGTGTATAAATCTTGGCGATCTCGGCCTTCTCAAACTCTGTTCTGGCCCTTGCGGGGTTGACTCCGAGAAATTTATCCACCAGCGCTGTGATGGTGGCATTGGGTCGCGTGCTTTCTGCATGTGCGCGGCAGGAAGGGCAGGTGAAGCCTTTTTCGTATTGACTGCTGTCTTGCGTGTTGAACCATTGATGGAGACATGAGCCGCAGAAGGTATGCAAGCAGGAGAGCACAGTAACAGGCTGGTAGATGAGCTCTCCGCAGATGGGACAGGTGAGCTCCTCTTCCAGGTTGAATGAGCCGTTCGCCGCTGGTTTTGGCACTGTCGCCGTTGTCTCTGCCGTCGTTGGAAAAGAATCAGAAAGTCTTGGAGACGGCGAGGGCGAGTTGTCTTCGCCCAGCGAGCTAGAACTGTGAACAGACGAAGTGCCACGCTTGCCACGAAGAGGCAATTGAGTCAGACGGCGTATCAGGCTTCGCATATTGGTCGCTAGAAGGAGTGCAGTGCGCCTGCTGTGACTATCTTTCGAGTGCGACTCCAGTGCGTCTAACTAGCTGACACGTTCTGGCGTGATACCAGTGTGATCTCTGTTTTTAGCTATTGCAATAGACTGAAGCCAACGAAGAGGAACGTATGGAAGTAAGTGGAAGAGGGACATATAACGGCTTATGCAAAAGTTCGGGCTTGGAAGGTCGGGGAGGGGAAAAGGCCAAGTGGTGTAAGACTACGGAGAGCGTAATCGTATGCATCTCTTGATGGACATCATTCGATCGAGTTGTCTAATTGGTTCCGATCTGTCAATGGTATCACGGTGAATCGTCCGGTGAGCAATACTGGTTAGTGCTTACGATGCAGAAAGGCTTGGGCCCTGTAATACGGATGCGGACGGATACGGCTTAGTCAGCTTATCGAATTCAACCATCTCAACACAATCTACGTTCCAAGCCCCCGGGGGAAGCCCGGCAAGATGCTAAGACGATGTTCTTAACCGTGGCTGAGGGTGTTTTGGATTCGAGGGGGTTATGGAATCGCCGCTTGCCTAAACAAGTAATTAGAAGGCCAGCCATGGGCTTAGTAAGCCAGATTCCATAACCCCCTCGATTCCAAAACACCCTCCGGCACGTTAGTGCTTAAATGGCAATATATGTACGTAAGACTTCGCTGATTGGGCTGTAACCTTTAATGAGAAGTGGAAATTGAAGGTTTATGAGAGAACGGTCCAGATCCCACTCCTTAATCAAATGCACCCATACTCGTAACTCGGGTCCACTAACTTAAGCCACACAAGCACGACCGGAAAGCTTCAAAACCTTGTCTCACTCATCCATAAGATGAGAATATGAATGTCGATGTCCTTTTCTTAGCTTAACTACGAAAACGTAATCTGTACAGGAGAAGAGCTATTATTCCCAAAGAAAGGCATTGAGATGGTGAGCAACGGAGGAACATCGGTTTTCGCGTTGCAGGTTCGACGCCGCTTATTGCAAAGCTCAAAGAATCTTGAGTAGTTCGTATGAAAAGAGAGCGACTGAATAAAGAGAAGGTACAGGCCCCATTCGGCGCTGTCGACAGCACATCTGATCCTAGAGTGTAAGATATGTGGTCTGCAAGCATCGACCTGATAAAACAGGCTTTCTTCTACAGTTCCGTGAAGCTAGCTAAATACGCTGGCCACCAAGTCAAGTAAGCGATCATACACCGTGCATTGGCCGTCGTGATGGGAAAATCAAACTCGATCTTGCTTCAGCTCGGAGGCCGATGTATCTTTCGGACTGCTCGAGCAGAATATTTGTGACTTCGAAAGCAAGCATTTACATGTTGCAATGGGACAAAGGACCCGAGCATTACTAGGCCTGCCTAGTGGTGTGAGCTATGCAGGCTAGATAAGCTGAACATGCCGACGAGCGCGACCTTAGCAAAAAGCAACTAGCTAGCCTTCGTACTGTCCACTCGCAAGGCCTGTCACCGTGTAGCCCCGAGTAGGGTAGCAGGGTACCTGTCCTCATGCAGAACAAGATGTGAAAGATGAGAATGATTGAATGTATGCAACATATAGCGCCAAGTTTTGGGAAATTGGAATGGGGACCAAACAAAGTTTAGCGTTTGTACGTCTTTCGATCAACGAGCTAGAAGAATAGCTATATCGATCATGTCATTGCAACATCTTTCTATCTCAGTTTTCTGTTACGGCTTTGCCAAGTACAGCTCGCATGCTTGAAACGTCTTCCAGATATACCCAATCTACTCCTTCTCGTAGATCCAGTCGAACTGGGCCTGCTTGTAGCTTTGGATCTCGCTCTTGTCGAACCAGAGGCCAATTTCCCTCTTCGCTGTGTCCACACTGTCCGAGCCGTGGCAAACGTTTCGACCGACATCCTGAGTCCAAATTAGCTAGCCACATTGAGACTCCTGAATCAAGGTTGTCCTGACAATTGCGAAATCACCACGAATAGTACCAGGTGCCGAGGCGAGAGGATTTGTGGCGCCCAGGATAGCACGGCCTGTCTTGACAACCTCTCTTCCTTCCCAAACCATGGCGCAAACGGGGCCACTGCCCATGTCTACAGAGTCATGTGTCAATTGACGCCGAATAGGATTCGTTTGTCGACATACACGTTATGAGGCCCTTGAAGAATGGCTTCTCGGATAACTCCTCGTAGTGCTTCTCGAGGTGCTCTTTGGAGGGTGTCACCATCTTGATGGCAACAAGCTTGTAACTTGACGAGTTTTCTCAGCCTTATATTCCACCGCAAACTGTGCGCGTCACTCCTACCCTCTGTTCTCGAATCTGGAGATGATGGGTCCTATCAAGCCGCGCTGTTGTATGGTTAGCACTGGTGAATGACCCATAATACATGTTCAGGTTGACAGGAAAGGTCAATCTTAAGCGTATGCAGTGCTTTGCAGATGGAATGATCCATACCTGTACTCCATCTGGCTTGACGGCAATGAAGCTGTATATCAATATCAGCTTCACCGCCCATTATGCACAAGACTTCACTGAGCCATTGAGTCGCCTACGTCTGTTCTGAAGTCATCTCTTCTTCGGCAATGTGTTTATTGACCTGTCTGAGTATGCCTCTTGTCTTTGGGTTCAGAAACTTGTAGATTGGAGGATCTTGAGAGTTTTCTTCTGGCGCACTCATCTGCGTGCGAAAATGTTTGGTGGGGTCGTCAGTGTGTCGGTCACAGAAGGGTCCACTGGAGAAAATGTATATCCGGTCCGCCGCTCTCTGTAAAGTACCGGAAACTTTAGCTTACAGGCGTTCAGACTACTCCCTGCACTGATTGAAGTGGTTATGCTCGACTGCAGTGAATGTGAGCTTGTATTCACTCTTTTTGGCAAGTTCAGATGTAGTTAGACGAGGTATCATGATCAGGTGTACTTCGAGGTCCGCGCGATGGACCTTTCTCGTCACTCTTTTAGCAGTCCTATCGTTACTAGTGACGCCGGCTGGTATGTTAGAGCATTGAGCTATTACATATTTTGAGATATGTCGTCTGACTGCTAGTAGTCATGGTAAAATATGAAAACTTTAAAACTTGCGACCAATCTGGTTTCTGCAAACGCAACCGAGCATACGCCGACACGGCCGCCTCAACAGGAAGAGAATGGGAATCACCATACAGGCTAGAACCAAAGTCAATCATTTTCAAGGATGGTCGATTGACTGGAACCCTCCTCAAAACTGTCTCCCAAAGCGATCAACCAGTTCGGCTACCACTCACGGTCACGTTTCTCCAGTCAGGCATTGCAAGAGTTACGGTTGATGAAGAGAAGCGTCAGAAAGGAGACATAGTACTCCGGCACGATAGTCAAGTACGAAAGGAACGATATGGAGAGGCTGAAAAATGGTCAATTGTCGGAGGCTTGACGACCAGCAACGGTGCCGCAGTGAGCAAGGATACGGAGACTGGTGCAACGAAGGTGGTGTACGGATCAGCGAGCAAATTCGAAGCCATAATACGCCATTCACCTTTCAGCATAGACTTTAGACGAGATGGTCATACCCATGTCAAATTTAATGAGCGGGGATGTATGAACGTTGAGCAGTGGAGGCCGAAGATCGAAACAGAGAAGAAAGAAGGTGCCGAAAATGAGAGCGAAGGTGCCGTAGCCGAAACGAGTAGTCCTGATCCTGTACAAGATGAGAGTACCTGGTGGGAAGAGTCTTTCGGCGGGAGCACAGACACGAAACCTAGAGGACCAGAGAGCGTAGCACTGGATATCTCATTCCCTGGTTACGAGCATGTCTATGGCATACCTGAGCATACAGGCCCGCTTTCGCTTAAAGAGACACGGTGGGTAAATATCGTGACGTTTACGAGACTTTACTGAATGCAGTCATACAGTGGCGGTGAAGGTAACTACAACGATCCATATCGGCTATACAACAGCGACGTCTTCGAGTATGAGATCAACAGCCCCATGACACTTTATGGCTCAATACCCTTCATGCAAGCGCACAAGAAGGATTCTTCGGTCGGTGTATTGTGGCTCAACGCTGCGGAGACCTGGATAGACATCACTAAGGCCAGGACGGCAGCAAATGCGTTGAGCATGGGTGTAGCAGGCCACGTGGACACGCAGACACACTGGATCTCTGAAAATGGTGTACTCGATGCTTTTGTCTTTCTCGGACCTAGCTCCAAAGATATTGTTAAGTCTTACGGGGAGCTTACTGGTTATAGCCAGCTGCCCCAGGAGTTCGCTATAGGATATCATCAGTGCAGGTGGAACTATGTCACAGACGAAGACGTGAAAGACGTGGACCGCAAATTTGATAGGAACAGGATTCCATACGATGTCATATGGCTCGATATCGAGTATACCGACGGAAAGAAGTACTTTACCTGGGACCCCCTGACTTTTCCTGACCCGATCGGCATGCAGAAGCAACTCGATGCTCACGAGAGGAAACTCGTCGCCATTATTGATCCCCATATTAAGAACGAAGGTGGATATCACATCGTGGACCAACTCAAAAGCAAAGATCTTGCTGTGAAGAACAAAGATGGCAACCACTATGAGGGCTGGTGCTGGCCTGGCTCGTCCTACTGGCCCGACTTCTTCAACCCCGCAGCAACCGCCTGGTGGAGATCTCTCTTTGGATATGACGCGTTCAAAGGTTCAGCGTCGAACACCTTCCTCTGGAACGACATGAATGAACCTTCTGTATTTAATGGCCCGGAGACTACAATGCCTAAGGATAATACGCATTTCGGCGGTTGGGAACATAGAGATGTACATAACCTCTATGGCATGACTGTCATCAATGCGTCGTACCAAGCCCTCCTCGACCGTGACAAGCAAGGTGGAGTCCGCCGCCCTTTCGTTCTCACACGTGCTTTCTTCGTTGGTAGCCAGCTTCTAGGGGCTATGTGGACTGGCGACAACCGAGCTAATTGGGAACACCTCCAAGCTGCTTTCCCTATGATTCTCAGCCTTGGTATCTCTGGCTTCCCATTCGCAGGTGCAGACGTCGGTGGATTCTTCGGAGATCCGAGCAAAGAGTTACAAACTAGATGGTATCAAGCTGGTGCCTTCTATCCGTTCTTCAGAGCTCATGCACATATCGACGCGAAGAGACGGGAGCCGTACCTCCTCGGGTCGCCATACACGGAGATCATGACACAGGCGATCCGACTGCGATATGCGTTACTGCCCGCTTGGTACACGGCCTTTCATGAGGCTAGTGTGGACGGTACGCCTATCGTTCGACCGAATTTCTACGTTCATCCATCGGATGAGAAGAGCTTCGCGGTCGACGACCAACTTTACCTTGGAAGTACAGGATTACTAGTGAAGCCAGTTGTACATGAAGGTGCTGAGAGCGTCGATATCTATCTTGCCGACGATGAGCCGTATTATGATTACTTCGACTACACTGTCTATTCCGGAAAGGGCCATCATACCGTCAAAGCACCTTTGGATAGAATTCCGCTCCTTATGCAGGCCGGGCACATCATCCCTCGTCGGGATAGACCAAGACGGAGTTCTGGTCTTATGAAGTGGGATCCATTCACTCTCGTCGTTATCCTTGACAAGAACGGGAACGCTGAAGGAGAACTCTATCTTGACGATGGCGAAACGTTTGAGTATCAGGAGGGCGCACTCATACATCGCCGGTTTGTCTTCGACAAAGAAACACATAGTCTAACATCCGTGGATCTTACTACCTCGGATGCACCGAAGGGTAAAACGGCAGCTTATTTGAAGAAGATGGAGAAGGTCCGGGTGGAGAAGATCATAGTTGTAGCAGCGCCTAAGGGATGGCGCGGAATGGAAGAGGTCGAGGTTAGCGAGGAGGGCGCCAAGGACAGCCGCAACCGCAGAAAGGCGAAAATAAAATGGACTGAAGGTGGGACTGGAAAAGGTGACTGGGCTGTCGTCCGGGATCCCGCTGTAAGCATCGGAAAGGGTTGGAAGATCGACTTTGGAGCATAGGTGTCATACATAGATATAGAAAGCCCATCTTTAGTTCGAGCATATGGCATAACTCTGGTGCACCAAGGTGAGCTACCGTTTGATGCGTGCCCATCATCTCATTGATGCAGCTACCTGCTTGATCGCAGCGGCAAGTTCATCCGACACGCCCTCGATCACAATCTCGTCGACGTGAATCCCATACGGCTTATATGGTCCGTACGGTATATCCCGTATCACAACCCCCCCATGACCGGCCCCTCCCCGGAGTTGTTCAAAACCCTCCTGCAGCTGCTGCGCTCCGCCATCCGGATAGCTTATAATCAGCTTCTTCACGCTCCCATCTGGAAAAGGCCACCTCTTCAAATACCAGTCCCACCCTTTTATGCCTTCATACCAGACCTTGCTGAACTGCACAAGCCGTAGCTTAACCTTGACCTGGCGGACCATAGGTATGGTTGAAGGAGTAAAGTAGCATGGGCTATCGTAGACGAAGGTGTTATGCTGGTAGAGCAGCGGTTTGCCTTCAAGGTAGAGTTGCTTGCAGGCGCGGAGGACAGCGCAGTGCGGATGGATTGTCCACCAGCGCCGGTGTGGAGCGTGGCGAGGAATGGGACAGTCCTCGTCGGTGAGTAAACCGCCTTTGCGAAGAGGCTCGTGGAAGGATAGCGCATAGCTCAAAATCTCCAGACGCAGCTCCGTTGGAATGGTCATGAGATTGGGAGAGGCATCAGAAGCTGGAGCCAGGGCACCTTCTCTGTGACGGTCACTCATTGCTGGATCCGGCAGCGCATCGTCCATAGCAGAGCTAACCAGCGGCTATCGTCTCCTATGGATCTGAGCACCCAGCCATGGCTCGATAAATATGGGGAGCTAGACGGCTGGCGTACGCATTGAGGCATGGCGTACGGAGAGCCGAAGCACGTGTCCACGTGCCTATTTCGTGGTGTGTACTATGTAGGTAGGTATGTATGTAGAAGTACATTGGTCTACTCGTGTAACGAACCTCCAAAATCCCAGATATAGTTCGTGAATGGCCAACAAAGCGCCTCGTTTCCACTCACTCAGTGCTTAGCAACATGAAGCATTGAATTTGCAAGATGTTGTTGGGCTTAACCATGGACTCGGGAGGTCGCTGCTGAATCATAGACAAGACTCGTGTCGTACCACAGCAGTTCTATTGAGAATCTCAAGTTTTTATGATACAGACGTCATTGAAGGACATCCAGTTGACAAACGGCAAGCATTTGTGAAAGATAATTTACGTTACCGCCAAAGCACGAGCGCAGTCACAGCAAATGCTAAGAGTAGCACCGAGGGACAACTCGGCGATGGAGAAACCATACTGCGTTCGGGTTGGTCTTGGCTCGCGCGTTCGAAAGCGGAAGGGAACGCGGACGCGCAACCGCATCTATCAATGATGGATCAATCTCTTGAACGCAAACGGCCAACAATCAAAGGCCACAATCAACAACACAATTGTCGCTCACGGAAACGTCAATCCTCTAGACTCTTCGACCATCAAACAAAGACCAAACATCGCCTTTTATGTCGTCGCCCACTGTCACCGCTCCTGCGCTTCGCAGCACCCTCCATACCGAACACTATTCCACCTTCCGCTCGAGCAGACGAAAACGCAGCAGTTATTACAGACGTCACATGGATTGGTGACAATAGAAAGCCAATTGTCGAAGTTAGTGGGTATTGTACTAAAGGGTAAGGTGAGATCATACTTTCGTTGCGGTGAATGAGAACATGACAATAGCGACAAGACAATAGTCATGCCCCAGCCCCCTCAGAGTTGCATAGAAGAACATGTGTTTTCCTGCTGTTTCTGATCAACCTATCTTCTTTCTTCTGTCTAGATTATTCGTTCGATCATTTCAGTTACATTCTCTGCTTCAGTAATATCTTAACAGCGCTGGCCGCTGTAAAATAATTTGAAGAAACTCCAACATCTGTATGACTATTCAAACTCAAGACACTGTTGAATCAACAAAATTCAAACTAGACATGTATGCTGATACTCCCTTATAGATTGTGTTCCGACTTAACCGATTCACACCCTTTCATCCCAAGCTTCACCATCGTCACCACAGCCATGTCTTCGCGAGCGAATCGAGCAACGCATGCACCCACACCCGGCAGAGTGTCAACACGCAGCATGACGCAAGCAAGTAGCCGAGAGCCCACTCCAGCACCTTCGACAGCTCCCGGAAGAGCGCCCGGTGCGGCAAGCACGGCTACGCCCAGACGTCCCCGAAATGGTCCGAATTCCCAGACACCTTTACCCACTATTCCAAGCCGAACTAACACAGCTTGGGGCGCAGATGGGTCGCCAGGTTTGGGCATTCCTGCCCCTGTTGCTCCTGACTCAGAGCCTGCCGCTGAAGATGTATTTGCAGCGTCTCGCAGAGTAGAGCTTGAGAGCAACATTAGAGTCACTGCTGCAACCAGCAGTCGCAGAGTACCCACCATTCCGGAAGAGCCTGCACAAGACGATGGTATCCCAGACATCGGCGGCACCGTACCTTCAAATCGTCGGGATTCAGCAACCGGTGCTGGAACTGCTCGTCGTGCCAGTAACGACCGCGCGGACCTTTCAGGGACTTTCAATCGCGAGGGGAGCCTCATTCAAAGAACAGGCGTTCGTGCGCCTCCAGGTGCAGGTGCAAACCCACCACCACCTCCTCCTCCACCTCCTCAGCCGACCAGGCTTCAGATTGCAAGGGCGGTTGTAAGACGCTACTTTCAGCGCCACTCTTTACGGTACTGGATAGAGCAATTGCTTATAATCATCGCTTGCTGGTTCATAGCCCAGTACCTCACGAACCATTATGGGGACATCCAAGAAAAGGCGGTTTCTGTTTGGAATAATCTTCACATTCCCATGCCCAGTATCGTCCCTCCCGATGAAGTTTCTTCCTATCTCAGTTCACTACAAGACAAGACTGCGCCTCCTCCAACACAGGAGCAAGTTCAATCCCCAGGCGCTCCGACAACCACCTTACCGCAACCTGTGAAAAGTATCAACTGGACAGAAGAGCAAACGAGGTTTTCATCTCTCCTTAAATCAGCAATGGATTCAGCAATGGGAGGAGCCCGCATTACTTCGTATACTCCTTCGCAGCAAACAGATTTCTATGCACGCCTCGTCAAACTCGAAACAGACGTCACAGAAATCAAGAACAAACTTGGACTTCATGATCAAACCCTTGCGAAACTTCAACAGATTCTTCCTGATACGATTGTTGTTCGGAAAGATGAAAAAAGTGGCGAGTTTGAGATCCCCGACCAATTCTGGAAAGCGTTGTCGAGTAAGATTACCAAGGACTATGGCATCAAGCCCGCCTCGAACAACGACGACTGGGACCTGTTCTGGGCACAAAATCAGTTGAAGCTGCACAACTATTTCCAGACCGAGTTTGACTCACGCCTGGAACCATTCCTCAATGGGCAACACGCGATTAGCCAGCAGATGTTCACCAATATGTTGGAAGCAAGGTGGAAGGAGCTTTCTGCGGACGTTACTGCGAAGAGCAGCGCCCTTGAAGCCGCTTCTCAATCACTTCATTCCGAGATCATGGCCAACGTATCGCGTACAATAAAGCTCACCGCATCGCGCATCGCACATGAAGAAAGTTACCGCACCGTTCAGGAAGCCATTTGGTCTCTCCCGGACAAACAGCTTGAGATCCTTGCCCGCGCAAACGATATACAGAACGCTTGGAGGGCAGCCAACTCCATCAACTTCTTCTCCCCCGGCTTGGGCGCCATTGTCGATCCGTTCATGACCAGTCCGACGAAGAAGAAGAATGAAACCACTGCCCAGATCGTTTACAAGTGGCTGTCCGGCATTCCCAGGGCAAACAAACCTATCAAAGCGCTCGAGAAGTGGGACGAAGCGACTGATTGCTGGTGTGGTGCCGGCATGGGCAAAGATGGACTCGGCAGAATTCAGCTCGGCGTCCTCATGCAGCACAAGCTCTGGCCGCGCAAACTCACCATCGAGCACATCTCCTCTGCCGGCACTCTCGACATTCGCTCGGCGCCTAAAGATATGGAAGTCTGGGTGGAAATCGAGAATCCAGAATTGAGGTCCAGCATCAAGAAAGCGATCGAACTCCAGGGTCTGGTGTGTCGAAGCGGCTTTGATGACAGATATGTCTGCCTCGGTGCGATGAAGTACGATATCCATGGCCTGAACAATGTTCAGACGTTCCCTCTGGACATCGACTTGAAGGTTCTGGGTGTTGAGGATGGTGCGAGGAAAGCTGTTGTCCGGGTTCTTTCGAATTGGGGAAGGGATTACACTTGCATTTACAGGGCGAGGATGCATGGAGAGTTGGCGAAGCCGGAGGAGGGTTTGAATTGATCGGGTTGGGGTTGGAAAAGGGTGTCTGATGATGACCTGGTAGTTTCCGCCAGAGGCGTTGCGAATTTTGTTGGCGGCTGGTGACATTGCCGCGGTTATGAGGAGTATGAGGGATACATGATTGATCGCGAGATACCACAGTGGAGTCTAGTTGTTCGTTGCAGTCTTAGTAGTCTATTTCAATCAGTCAATCTCATGAGTCTTCTCGTGTCACTTCGCAATGACGCCCTATCATCTCGAATGATTCCTGGCCGCTGCGTCGAAATATCGCTACGAACATGCTGCCTATCACCTTTACGGTTTTCTCATTCGAAAAGACAGATGATAACCCGAGTCCCACACCAACGCCTAATACCTCCCATAACTTCTACCACGGCCTCCAGTCTGACCGTTCCCACTCCCACCATTGGGAATCCCACTCTTCCCCAAAATAACCTCCTGCACGCCCTCCCTCGCCACGCCCACCTTCCCCGCAACCCCCAGAATCCCACCCTCGAATTCCCTCAGCACAGCCGCCAACTCCCTAACCTGGTCCTCCTTCCCATTCGCCCCATCCCTTCCCCGTGCCAACATCAGCCTCTGCGTCTGCTGCAGCGTACTCGCCTCCACAGTCTTAAGATGCGCTTCAATCTCCACAATATTCTGCTTATACGCATCCAGCGTTTTGGCCATGGTGTCCGTTTGGTCGGTAAAGTAAGGTATCAGATCGCTCTTCCTCAGCTCCTCGTCATCGCCTGCAGACAGCGATGGAGAAGCGGGATGCCGCATCGTCGGCGCGTGGGACCACATCCCATTGTGATGGAACTGCGGCGGCAGCTTCAGGTTATCGATCGCGCGGAAGCTGCGCCTTGCATCGTCGGCGTCCTGCTCTATGATACCTTTCAGGGCTTTGATCTCCTGGGCGTCGTTGTCGAGCGCGAGTTCTACCGTCGAGAGTTTCTGGGAGATGTAGTCTACGTCGGGGGGAATGTAGGAGAGGTTTTGGGCGTGCGAGGGCATGAGGGCGTAGCATTGCTCGTGATAGGAGATTTGTTGTTGGATGAATGTGTCGAGGGCTTCGATTTGGCGTTGGAGTTCCTCGGTTAGCTCGCTGAAGCGGGTTGTGCTGCGGAGGGAGGAGACGTCTATGCGGACGCCGGGGACAGTCTGGGGTTGCGTGTTTTGGGTGGTGCTTTGACCGAGGGTAAGGCCTGTGGCGGGCCTGCTGGCGCCGAAGAGAGAGGTTGATTGTGGAGTTGTGGTGTTGTTGAGGTTGCCGAAAAGGGAGGTTTGTTGTTGTGGTTGTGCTGTTTGCGTGGTCGTGTTTGGACTAAAGTCACGATGAGCTTGAAGCTTATACAATGCCATCCGGTTGCCGCTTGGGGTGCTTACAATAGTGATAGGGAAGGCTTGTTTTGACCGGATTGAGCAGCAAAGCCACCGAACGGACTGCCACTCTGAGTCTGGTTCGTGGTTTGGTTTTGAGTCTGCCCAAGCGCGCCTCCAAACAGAGAACCACTTTGCTGCGGTTGCGATTGTTGTGCAGTATTCAACCCAAGTAAGCCTCCCCCAGATGGTTGTGTTGCTGCTCCAAAAAGCCCTCCTCCTTGCTGCTGCTGCGGCTGATTCTGCGCCTGAGATCCAAACAACCCGCCACTTTGCTGGGGTTGAGCGGTACCAAAGAGGCCACCACTTTGCTGAGGCTGCGTAGCCGTCGGGTTGCCAAACAGATTGGTTGTCTGCTGAGGTTGGGAAGGAGGGAAGAGGCTAGTAGTTTGTTGTGGTTGACTGGTTTTCGCACCGCTAGAGCCCGAACGTAGTATTAGCTTGAGATTGACCATATTGCTGAGGGATTAAAAGGCAGACTTGAAGTAGAAAGCAAAGACGAAGCTTTTTAACGTACAGACTGAAGCCGGTGAAGGTCGACATGTTTCAGTTCCTTCCAAACAACACAATCTTATGTCTAAGAACAGCAAGCACGCTGCAGATTTCTAAAACGTATTTTTATCTTTGCCAGCAATTTATACTAAACAAGTCGCCATTTTGAAACCCTCCACTGACAATGAAGCAGTACTGGTTGTTGTATTGTGGTGTTGCAACTTGAGCTGTGCAAGTGGACTGTCGTGAATCGCGTTTGGAGCGCGTAAAACCGAAGCCGCATCGGAAAGGCTGCCAACCGTGCATTCTACAGAACCATCGACCTTCTTAACGGACAACGACGTTGAGCAGGTGCAGATCTGTCGTCTGCTCAAGACCAGAGATCCGATGGATGAGGAGGATGAGGATTTCTACGATGGAAATGGCACAGGCACGCAGCAACAGGTTGCGAACGGCGAGGATACGACAAATGGACAACCTGAGATCAAGGAGGAGAAGACGGAGGAACTAGAGGAAGGCGAGGAGGAGGAGGAGGAGGAGGAGGAGGAGAGCGACTCTGTAAGCTGATGGACATACATCATCAAGGCTTTGGTCTGACGACCATTTAGGATATTGACATAATTACCGAAAAGAAAGAGGGCGCACCACTCGACCAAGCACTGTAAGACACAGGGTCAAGATCTACAGCATCTACCTGCTAACATACATACTCTAGTCCTCAGAGACTCAATGTACTCATAAAAGAGCACCAGCGGACTGCCTCTGCCACCGTCGACCGACAACGGAGGGTGTCCGCAACTCCAGTGAAGACTGAGTCTAAGACTCCAGCACCAATAAGATCCGTACCTCAGAAACCAGGCTATGAATACCCTGAAGTTCGTACGTCCACCATCGACCTGAACGCGGATCCTATATATGAGCCGGCAGGAAAGCCAATAACTGAGCTTGACTTCGATGCCGACCTTGCGGAACATGAGAAACCATGGCGTCGTCCCGGAACAGACCAGTCCGATTATTTCAACTACGGATTCGATGAATTCACCTGGGCAACTTATTGCATCAAGCAAAGGACGATGAAGGAAGCCATCAAAGCACAGAAGGCTGAATCGCAGAATTTCGAGATGATGTTTGGGGGTCCAATGCCTGGGATGCCGGGCGTGCCTGGGCAAGCTGGCATGCATGCTGCACCAACACCTCAAACAGCGCAGCAGCAACAACCGCATCAACAACAGCAAGCGCCACAGCAGGCGGCAGCTCCAATGAACGCCATGCCGGGAATGCCAGATATCTCGCCGGATATGATGAACGCTATGATGCAGCAAATGATGGCTTCGGGCGTTGATCCGAGTCAGATGGATTTCAATATGTTCATGCAGCAGTTTCAGCAGATGCAACAAGCTGGTGCACACCAGGGAGCGCAAGCCCAAGGATACGGTGCGCAAGGGCAACAAGCAGCGCAGATGGGATATCCTGGCTATGGCCAAATGGCCGTGGATGGAGGTGATGCGAGACGAGCAGGTAATTATGGTCAGCGGAATCGTGGCGGCGGTAGACGGTGGTAAGGCATTCGGTTAGCCAGGGCGTACGGGCGTTCAAGGTTGAGGTGGTCTCTATTTGGATTAATTATACCACTGGATTTCCCAGGCTGGAGGAAAAAGCCCAAACTCGTGTGAGCACTAAGACTTCAGGCGTACGCCAAGAAGCTTCACGCTTCGCAGAAGCATTAATGTTTATGAAATCTGCTCATCCTCTGTGACCATGTACTAATTGTTGTTGACAAAAAGAGGCAGCAGGCAAGGCATCATCAGTACTGGGACACTTATCCATCCGTCGTAATACGTTCACAGTCTCTGGCGGACGCCCGTATCATTACAATAATACAAACTTAAGTTGTCTTGACCTAGCACAATGTATTATCGAGTTTGTCTGCCATTCATTCTACATTGTATTACGAGGGCCGTCAGTACTTTCATCTCATTGCACATGCAGGTGTCCTACGACTTACGATGCCTTGCCTGGCAGCAACCGCGTTCAGAATCCATCGCCAAGTCACGTGCGGGACGCCACACCGATATTGCATGCTTTGCATTCTTTTGGTAATTGCTTGTGCCAGCCTCATATGGAAAAGACATACGGGAGTTTTCGTGAAGTCGACTACGGGTTGCCCGTGGAGTGTACATATGCCGGTGATCAACGTGAGGTGCAGAGTGAGAGTGAAGTTGAGGGCTCGCCCGTGTCACAGACCTCCGCAGGGACGAGCACAAATTCAGATTACACTGATCGCGAAGATTTTGAGGCTTCTAAACTGGCCAGCGCATGCGAGCAGAACGAACTTGACCGAGACAGCGAAGATCATACTGAGCAGCTAGAAAGTAACGAGCTTGAGGCAAACTTGAGCCAGCGAACTACGCACACGGATGCAAGTACTCCTGAATACAGTGATCTGTCTCAGGCAGAAGATGATGGAGAAGAGTCAGAGGAAGATCTTTTCGCGAAGTCAATACTGGAGTACGCCCGCCTTCATGGTCTCACAACCGAGTACTCCAGCGAGCAAGCGGTGGTGTCATCGTGCCTTCCCAACTTATCGGCAGATCTGTCACCAGAACTGAAAGATCCAAAGGACGCTGTACCTTTCAGGATTCCGGAAGTGTTTACGACCTCAGAGACATGGACTGTGGATAAACCTGCAGCGGCATTGCTGAAGTCCGTTGTTGCACTCGCCAGCGACCGTGGGGACCACGTTGAGCTCTTGCCAGATATTCATCATGTTCGCAATCTCAAAGTTGAGGTACCTGTTCTCAGGTCAGTCCATGAACTTGACGTGGCGAATTTCAAGCACACGCTTGAGCGGGCTGCCCGCAGTACTCCACTGGTGTCCGAAGCAGTAGATGAAGAGAATGATGAAGGCTTCCACTGGCCAGCCAGGTACAAGAACTTGCCAGCGGAATTGGAAGCCAACGTAAGATGTGAGAAGCTAGAGATTACGAAGGAGCAGTTGCGCTTTCTACAAAGTATGCTGAGTGATACTTTTATTGCAGAGGATCAAGAAGCGGTCGCTGCCACTGAACTGAGGTACCTCAAAGTAAGTCTGAAATCATTGAATGGACATTACAACGCTAATAGTGCCCAGAACGCTGCTCTTGAGCCAGTTACGCCGCCATTGCTTCCTCTATCGCCTTCTATAAATCCTACCCCGTTGTCCCCATTAGGCAACCTGGAGCTATTATCAGACGGAACAAGTCCTACGAAAGAGGAAGCCAGAAGACTTAATGAACAAATCATGAAACAAGACGCGATTTTACCACGGCGTAAACGCAAAGCTCCCGATCAAGACCCGATGTTGTTCGACGAGGATGATCTCGGGTATTATTATAGTCCACTTGCTTCTATTGGAAACTCTCTATCATTGTCACCACCAAAAAGAACCAAGCTTGCCGACCTTAAGGTGGAAGGTCCGCTGACGCCTCCGACGTCTGTGCAAGTTTCGGGCAAACATAGGAAAGTAACATTCGCTCAGGACTTGGAAGAAATAATACCGGACTTGCTACCACCATGGGAGAGGCCTGAAGGTGAACCCAACTCAGAAGATTATGTCGACCGCTTCTTTACGGAAAATGTGGCACCGATAGCAAAGCAAGCTGAGCAGCAGGTCCAACACGAGCAGCTGCAGGAAGCCGACTCAACAATGCGCGTCGCTGTTCCGGTGATGGACTTTTCAATCCCAGATCCACCTTGGAAGAGATCTACGAGCAATCAGGGAGCTGTTACAGATGGTGGTCATATAACCGAAAAGCATGTTGCTTTTGCGCAAGAAGATCTGAAGAAGACCTTATGTGGTGGCATATCGCGAATTGAGCGGGGCCTCCCCTGGACTCCCTTTCCGCTGGAGCTTGGTAGAGCTGCCGTGGAGGAGAACATAGTCGACGATGGCAGCTTGGCTGAGCATGTTGAAGCCGTACATGTAGACGACATGGTTCGCTCTGAAGCGCTCACGTGGAAGCCCGAAGGTCTTCGCCTGCTTGTGATAAGTGACGATGAAGAAGACGAGCTAGAACCGGCCGAATTCGAAGAGCAAACGGATATGTCGGCACTAGTTCGTAAGCGAAAGATGCAACTCGATCAAGAACAAGAGGATGGTCTTCCTTGTAAAATGGCCGGTCCAATGCCTGCACTGTTGCAACCGCGTGAGCAGCGTCGCGGGTTGCATTTGATAGGGCCAAGGGAAATAGTTGATGCACCGCACAATCAATCGGAACCTGAGTCGCACAATGACATGATGTTTGGAGGAGCTTTCTCAGCTTCAGAAGCTTTGACTAAGTTCATGGAGGCTCAGGGCAGACTTCCGAAGAAGCAGAAGCAGAGAGAAATCAGTAACATCCCAGTCAATGCCACAAAACAGCCGGCCAGAGCGGCCAACCCTCCACCAGCACGGGAACCTGTCGCATGTCAGAACGTGCAGGACGACGGAACAACAGCTTCGCGACCTCTTCAGATTCTTCCCGCTCCTGAGCTGCCAAATACCCTCCCACCCATGACCTTCATCTTCGCTTCAACTCTCTTTACCAATCGTCGCCTCATGCGTCACATCTGTGGCCACTACCCTGCAGTGCAGATAATAGAACGAGATTTTACGCCTCGACCCATGAAGAAGGACAACCAAGGATCTCTAGACTCTGCAGCCGCACATGAAGCGGACCTCCTGCTTTCACCCAGCACAGGGCTAATTTTCACCACCCTTCAAAAGCTCAAACAACGTTCGTTACCAGGTCAAGCTGCGCGAGACCCTGTCAAAGAGCGTATTCAGCGCGTCGCGCCTCGCTATGAGCGCCTGCTTGTCTTCGTTAGCGAAGGGCGCCCCGGACCAGCTCCTCCAGCTACTATCCTCGATCACTTCTCGCCTGCACGCCAGCCGTCCGTCCTCAGCCCTCCACTCGCGCTACATAGTCGAGATTGTGAGGCTATCAGTCAGCTTACGAGTATCTCTGCAACCCTTGATACAGACATCACAATTACCTACATCCCTGGTGGCGAGGAGGATCTAGCACGGTGGATTGTAGCGGCTATGCATCGCTACGGTGTTGACGGCGCAGAACCGAACTTGTTGCAAGATGAGACGCTGTGGGAGAGATGGTTGCGGGCAGCTGGCATGAATGCATTCGCCGCGCAGGTTGTCCTTTCGGTGCTGAAGGGTCCACAAGGACAGTCAAACACGGGTGAAGAGAGTGGCCAGTCGGACGTCGTATCATTCCAAGCTTCCTCAGCGCCAGATGGATTGGAGTATGGACTGTCTGCCTTTGTGCTCATGCCGCAGGAAGAAAGAATTGCGCGATTCGAGGCAGTGCTTAGTGGGCGGAGGGTACTGAGGAGGGTTGGTCAGGTGCTGGATCGGAAGTGGGAAAACCCTACCTATGCCGCATCATTCATGACACGAAATCGATTGTTATGAGATATGGACCGCTGCATTTCTCGTGTCCTTGCTTTTTTACGCTTCTACGGCTTTCGAAGCGCGCTGTTGGAGAAGTCAGCGGATGCCGTTTCAGATCGACGCTGGCTGCAGAAGCATATGCTTTTTCAAAATACGGCTTGCACTAGGCTTTCCGATGTATATCTGCGATTTTGTTCAGCTATCTACTCTGAGTTAAAACAATTCATGTCCTGAATGAGCGCTGGTCTACGCTTTGAACCATCAGGTGTGCATATTGATAGATCGAAGGTGGGACGACAACAACCATCTGGTTATCGAAACAAGCATACATACGAGAGGCAGGTAAATCCTCGGCGATATAGCCATTCTTCAAGAACTCGAACCGTTGGCGCCCCCCGGGGGCGGATAAGGAAACCAATATTCGCTAGCATATCAAAAGTATACTCGCGCAAGATCAATAGCGATTAGCTATGTTCATGCAACAACTCTCACGCCACGAGTGTTTTCCTTCCAGGGGACCCTCCGGGGCACTACATCCTGTAAGAGGTTTCAATCCACGAGGGAAGCTTTTAGAGGTGAGATTGATAGAGCTGGATGCAAGGATATTAGGCTGGCGGTCCGCCCAGGAAGTTTCAAAGTGAAGTTGGTGCACAGTGGATAGGAGTGTGAGGTGCGCTAATGGGCTCGTATGGATGTATACGACATGTTAGACTGGAGGACCCCTGGTGAGATTTTCGCTTGGGTTTCGTTAATGGTGTGGTTTAGAGTGTGGTTTGCTCGGTGTTAGGGGGCGGTTATCGCCGAGGGTGAAAGCTATATGTAGGTCTTTCGCGACGAGTAATATTTTTTTCAACGTCAGTTCGAGAAAATAAAATTAAACAACATGTGCTAGCATACCTGCGGACGTTTCTGCGGTGCCGACTTAACAGTCAATTGCTTGGTGTATGAGCGGTCATCCATTGCTGGGTTGGAAAGGGAGGTGACGTGGGAATCGTTCTGCTGTCTGGCCATACTCGCGGCAACTTCCAAAAACTATTCTAAAGGAGTAGACTATGTGCTTACCGGGTGTGTATATCACACGAACCATTAGCGTTGATGTGCCGAAGTTACGTGTAACAGGAAAAGCACCGCCTAGCTCAGCCTCTGCGGATACAGGCAAGCACACTTCCATATCGCAAGTCGTGGTGGCTCATCGAGCAACGCATCGATCCGTAATATCCGGCATGACAGACCATACAGAATCACATATACAAACCACTCTGGAGATAATCCGCTGAGCTGGCACCCTCAATCGCTCAAGCCGGTATCAGCGCAACCTTGCACCCATGCAGACTCTTAGCCGTAACCTGCACCTTCCCGACCCACTCCCTCTCATCCCTTGCCTCGATCGCCCTAAACTCCCGCAACATCCTCACAGTAAGATACGACGTCTCCATCAGCGCCTTCTGCCGTCCCGGGCACGCGCGAAGTCCCCCGCCAAATGGGAGGAACTCCCAAGCCTTCGGCGTGAAGCTGTCCCAGCGGTCGGGCTTGAACTCGTCGGCGTCCTCGCCCCAGATGGACTTCCGACGATGCAGGACGGCGTAGCTGGCTTCGAATACTGAGCCAGCGCGTACGTAGATGGGCGACTTGCCGTTAGGGCCGCCGCCGGTGGGGAGGGTGGTGTCGGTTAGAGCACCGCGGCCTAGGGTGGGGAGGACGGGGTAGAAGCGGAGAGCTGGGGGTAAAGAAGAGGTAGTAAGCGGAAGGACAACTTGCGTCAAGAGCTGAAAGTGTTAAGGCGGGTAATACTTACTTTCATTTATGACGTTGCGCAAGTATTTTAGCTTCATACAAACATCGAAATCAAGGGGAGTGTCTCCTAGGGAGAGAGCTTCCGCGCGCAGTCGCCTCCAAACCAACGGATACCGGGCCAGCAGGAAGAACATATTGCTGACCAAGCACGCCGTGGTGTCATGAGCTGCGGCGAAGGCTTGTATCGACTCGTTTCTCAGCCGGATTCTATCATTCGATTGCTCCGCCATTCTGTCTATAAGCACGGTCCGTCGACGCTTGTCACCATCCTGAGACTCATGCTTTTCTTCAACAGCACGATTCTTCTGTCGTACGAGTGCTTTGTCGACGTAGTTGTCGATAATGCGATGATTAGTTTTGTTTGCCTCATCCCACTTGCGGTTTCGATAGAGTGGTCTTAGCGGTCCTAGTGCTACACGGAGGCCGCCGCCACCTAATGAGTATGCAGCGGTGTGGATAAATTCTTGTGCCTCTTTTGGTTGATTACCAGATAGCGATTCGAAGGACTCGCCGAACAAGAAGAGGGTCGCAGTGTCCAGGTACTATCCAGAGAGTTAGATCCTTACGATGGTCAAACATCCTTGTGTGAGACTGACAAGGCTGAAGAAAAGAGGCTGCAAGTCCACGGTAGATCCGTCACGTGGAATTTGTTTAATCATCAGCCCCAGATAATGTTCAAAGTCGGTATGGTCAGATATGACAGCTTTATTGAAGCTAGGATTAAGCAGCGCTCTCGAGTGCTCCCACTCAGCACCATCTGTCGTCAGAAACCCTTTGCCGCACCAAGGCTCGAGAGGCGCCAGCCTGTACCCACTCCCCCAGCTCTTGGCGTTCGTCGCAAAGACGCTTTGCATATTTTCAGGCTCGCAAGAATGAATCACGTACTTGTTCCAGGTTTTGTACTGGAAAGTGGGTCCGTATTCTTTGTACCGTTTAAATACGACAGGGAGGAAGCGGTTTTCGAGTATCATCTTACCCGTTTGGTAAATGATATCGAGCCCAAAGATGGGATCTTTCTGGGGATATTTCTGTGGCGGTTGGCAGCCATTGGCCCGGAGTAGGTTTTGCTCTTTCCAGACGTTGACGAGATAGTATGCTGTTGCAAGGCAAAGCCCGCTGAAAGCTGCTATACTGAAATAGGCCATGATGTTTTGGGTACGGCGATCCAATCCTGTTCAGCGACTCGCTCAGAAGCAGTTATGCAGCTAAATTCATTCAAACAAGTAGTAAGGAGTGTGACAGCTAGTATCTTTTTACAATCTGGAAGATTCATATCAATGTCGAGCTGCGGGCTGCACCCTGCCACACAACGTGAGCTATACGGCTTCTCACGCTCACTTGAGATGAGTCAATAGCGAAACACGAGGATGCTGTCTTACCGACTCTGCGGATATGTATTATCAGACATTGGTTCGTAGTTTAATCAAGCTATGTACTGGATACGAGGTGGGGCTGATAGCGTGATCCTTCACGGCATGCAGTTGCACCGCGCAGGTGAGCTCTGCTAGAAATGGACCTCCGATAGCCTTTGCTCAGTTGAGTCGTATCTTGTGAGATTCGAGACGATTGAGATACCTATTCTGGAAGCTTTACACTGGTAAGGAAAACTCCACTTTTAGGCTATTTCCGGCTGCACACCCCCAGCGTCGGAGTGACCGATGGCTACAAGAGCATTCCAATAATAACTCCTCCCATCCCGCTTGAGGCATGTGCAAAGCACAGCATCATCATAGCGTGCGTCAGTGTAAACCCAAGTTACTGACGGAACGAAGAATCATTACCCGCTTAGCTTAATAATTCCCAGAATACTTGGCTATGATTCAGGATATGCTGTTTAGAACGGAACTCTTCACCGCTTGGTTGGCTTCGAAATCACCGTCGTACACTGTGCTCCACTTGTTCGTGCGCTTGAGGCGAAGCACATCGTATCCAAGGCTAGAAACCTCTTCGTCGCTCCGTGAAGGAGCGACAGCGACGAAGAGGTTTCTAGCCTCGGATAACGGCTTACCGCAGATGTAACTCCAGCCGCATATACAGTAACAAAATAAAGTCAGTATGTATATAATGGCGACCAGTTCAGTCGCAAGAACACTATCATCTCATCTTAATCTACAACGAAGCCAAACTTTCATAAGCTTCCTCCGCTGAAATTCTTCTACATCCCGCCGAGTACCTCTTCTAGCATACAATCATTCTCACCATCACAATGCATTCCCTCACATCCCTCGCAACCCTCTTCGCTCTTCCTCTCCTCACCCTCGCCGCACCCCAAGCAACCACCTCAGCCCCCTCCAGCACCACAGCCCCCTCACCCGCCCAATCCTCCGCAGCACCAGCCATCGACCAATTCTACCTCAAAACCGCCGACGCCACCAACGCACCATCGCACTTCAACAACCTCTACCTCGAAGCCTACCACTCCGGTGCCGGCCTCAGCGACGCCGTCCTCACCACTGCTAAGAACCCCGGGTGGGCGGCATTCCTGAATGGTACCAACCTGCAATTCGACCTCAGCTCCTCCTTCCCATGGGGCTTGGACATGGACGGCCAGGGCTACGACTACGCCAGCTGGGATCCGGTCACCATCAATGCTGCACGGGAGGGCTACAGCAGCGGCGGGTTCTTCATCAACGGGACGGGCTTGCAGTGGGATGGTGGCAATTTTGGGGGTTGGATGGGTAAGTCAGCTCTGTTTCTCTGTTTCACGTGCTTTCCCTTGTTTATTTTGCGTTTTGTGCTGTGTACTGGATCGACTGACGCGTTTTTTACACAGCATGCGATTGGGTCCGTGGGGTTCCGCAGCTCTTCTGGTACAACGGAAACGCTGGCAACATCGCTATACCCTGCAACTGCGCTTTCGTTCACTTGGTGCCGGAGTGCATCTCCTGAGCTGCTTTAATCTTAACTGGCAACGGAACTAGCGGACTAAACAGACAGAACCCGGTTTGCGAGCCGAGAAACGGTAGCATCCTCCTCAAATCTTTTACTGCATTGGTTCGGCAGGCACTCAGAATTAAACGAGCTGGGACTTTGTGAGAAGGTTGCGTAACATAGCATAGCGCGGTTGCTTTACACGTCAGGCATAGAATAGCATAGCATAGCGTGGCGAATGACCCAATAGGACAGCTGAGTTTTATCTATATTTCAGATATCATTCAATTTTCTCGCCTCAATTCAAAACTTAGACGCTGCCATGGACCTGATATAGAACCCTAACATGATGCGGTCGTGATTTGGTCGAATACGCAGGCATACTGCCTAGGCGCGCAACAAGGACCGTACATTCTTTCCGTTTCATCGCGCCCGCACTTTTCTGACAATTGTTTTGATGTGCACATTCGACTTAGATTGTTGGAAGCAAGCAGAAAGGCAATGATGTATGAGAACCATGTGCTATTATGAAATACTTTAGCTGCGGCATGTACAATGTCAGAAGCTGGCTAGAAATCGTGCCTATCTCAGCTTCCAATCTTTGTATGACCACTTCGTCAGAACTTCTCTCCTCGGCTTCTTCGGCTGTGTAATCGGTTTCCGACTTTCTATTTTGCCACGGACGATGATGCTTCGAAAGCGATCCTTAAGGAGATTACCTTCCGGCTTCAACAGGCGAAGGGAGTCTTGGAGCTCATCAACAAGCACAAGCTCTAGTGGGGCCTCAGGGATCCTACCGAAATCATGTCAGCTTAGTAATCCAAATCAAGGTCTCAAGAGGATCACATACGGCGCTTTGCCCAAAGTACGCCTTCTCAAGAACACTTCATCCTCAGGCTCGCTGTCCTCACTGTTCATAGTTTCCATAGCCCTAGCTCTTAGTCGTTCTTTCTCTTCCACCGCCTTGGCTATTGCCTTTATTCTCCTCGCCTGCTGCTCCTTAGCTTTCACTCGTGCCTCCGACAGCCTCCTCCTTTCTTCTTCTTTCCGCCTCTTTATTTTGTTCCTTTCGACAGCCGTCTTCCTCTCCGGTCTCTTCGCGCTGAGCCATTCTGCCTCCGGCTCACTCTGTATCCCTTCCCACTCACTCTCCCATGCACTTTCTTCCCCATCTTCGACCTCACGGTCAACTTCCGCTGCCGCCGCAAGCGCTTTCTCTAGTCGTTCAGCCTCTAGTCGTGCTTCCTCGAGACGTCCACGTTCCGCATTGACCTCAGCTTGACCGGCCGCGGTGAGGAGAGCTGTCCAATCCGGAAAGGAGGGATTGTATGATTTTCCAGCAATCGGCTTGGCTACGGCAGGAAGGGGCTTTCCGGAGGCTGAGAGGGAAATGGGCGATCGCTTGAGTGTACTAGGTTGGCGGACAGGCTTGGATTTGGGAAGATACGCCAACTTCGGGTCTTCAAGTGGTGGTGCTGCAGCCCAAAGGTCGTATGTAACCGCACCATCAGCTTGGATCACGTCTTTGTGTACAGCGTCGCCGCCGTAGGCGAGTTGCTTCAGGCGTTCTAGTCCCTGACGCGAAACACCCTTGCGTTTCTTGGTAGCGGGTTCGATTACACCGTCGGTGACTTTTCGTTTACGGCTATCAACAGCCGGCACTGCAGAGCGCTCCGCAAGGATTTCATCGACTTTCAGCGGTCTTCGGGCTTTGTAGGTGTTTGTAATGGTGGAGGAACCGGCTGTATCGAGGGTAAAGAGGTCGGTGGAGGGCTTTTCGGCGATGACGCCACTGTAAAGCCTTCAGCAACCCGTTCTAGTGATTTGAAGCCTGTTGGGAGGTCCCAATACGGTCATACCCTTGAATCAACTCGACTCGTACATTTTCGAGGCCCTCTTGCACTTCTGAAATGTCGACGTTCTTGCGCCATGCTCTCTTTCCTTTCCTCGACGGCTGCTTGTACTGCTGAGGAGCTTCGACTGCCAGTTCCATGCTGGGACAACCTGCGGCAGAGGCTGGATTAACTTTGAGCACACGGCGATTCGAAGGACAAATACCTGGAACGATCTCTTTGTGCGAAATATCAAGGTACAATATCTGTGATCCCGGCAAATAGTTTCTCCGAGGGGCATCTGAACCTGCACTGTCTGCGATCCCTGCTCCAAACTTTCCCAAAACGGCGTAAATCCGGGGGCGTCATTCAATGATATTATTGCCTGCAGCCTGCTCCTTCGCCTGATCCAGCAGCTCTTCCAATTCCTTTATAAAAGGCCATTGTGCACTTCCTCCGCGGTCTTAATTCTACTCCCTCTGCGGAGGTGTTCCTGCAACATGGCGCAGTCCTCCTTAGGATCGTATTCAAACCCCCTGAAGAAATACAAGTAAGCCATGCATTCAGGAGCCGCGAGAGCTACATGCTGACATTGATCGCACAGATTGGTCTTCCTTGGCGAGCAGAGTGGTACGCCGACTCCTCTGGCGGTCCGCCTTTCAATTCGAGCCGTCGCTAATGGCGCGCCTTAGTCGGTAAAACCTCCCTAATAACGCGGTTCATGTACGACTCGTTCGACAACACATACCAAGCTACAATAGGCATAGACTTCTTATCAAAGGTGGGACGGCCTTCGAGTATATCGATGCATGCACGTATGCTGAGATGGGGTGCTTGAACAGACTATGTACCTCGAGGACCGAACAGTCCGGTTACAATTGTGGGACACCGCAGGCCAGGAGCGGTTTCGAAGCTTAATACCCTCTTATATCCGCGACTCCAGCGTCGCGGTGGTTGTTTACGACATATCAAGTACGTATCTGGGCCTCTTCTTCGCTGTTCGTCACCTGCCTCTATATCCTCAGACGCTAACCGCGCTCCTTTCTTCAGACGCGAAGTCCTTTGCCAATACCCGGAAATGGGTCGACGACGTTCGAGGCGAGCGCGGCAACGACGTTATAATCGTACTAGTTGGCAACAAGACGGACTTGAACGATAAGCGGGAAGTCACAACCGCGCAAGGAGAAGAGGAGGCCAAGAGGCATAACTTAATGTTCATTGAGACGAGTGCAAAAGTAGGACACAACGTAAAGGCTTTGTTCAAAAAGATAGCGCAGGCGTTACCGGGAATGGAAGGAGAGGGACAGCAAGGCGCTAGCCAGAGTAAGTCACTCCATCACTAGGAATGTGCTCGAAGGCCGAGAGGAAGTCCGAGGGAACAGGAGTCCAGTTATCCATGCTGATCTTTTCGTGCCTGCAGTGATCGATGTCAACATAAACCCAACCCAACCACCGCAAGAAAACCAGGGCTGCGCATGCTGAGGATTGGCAGGCCCACGACAGAAATTCTTCTGGGCTCCAGCGCATTCAGTCGCCTAAACTTCTTCACTCTGAGATTTCCTGCCGCCCCTACAACTCACGGCAGACCACGCAGCAAATTCTGAGAAGTGCGATGCCTCCTTGTATATTACCGAGTTTTCTTCTTTGCACACGTTCTTAGTCCGCATCGTCCTTTTGTACATTGTCTTGGAAAAGGGTCCAGCAAGCGCGGCGTTTGGAAGGCAAAGGGCTGCATGATACGCCCACATTTCTTTCACCATGGGAATGGCTATTACTGTATAATAAGATTGGTTAGAGCAGACTTTGTACAGCTACGTGATGCTTAGGGAGACTGCTTTGAGAGCACTTTGGGCCTCATGGGTGCCGCGGATGCCGGTCGTTTGATTTACCTTGTCAGTCGAAGACAAGTAGGCATTGTACATGCTGATTGCTGATTCCGATGCCTTTGCGACATGATCAATCATTCAATATATGCTTCTAATCGAGTAGCATATATATTGGTCTGATGGAGTCATAGATTAATTAAAACAGTAGGTGGACTACAGTGTGAAGTTCGGCCAGTTTCATCGGTCAAATACGGCTCGGTTGTATCCTATTGACATGAGGTTTGTTGAAGTCCCTCTATCCACCAGTGCCAGCAGCCTGGCAGTCGTGGCAGCAGGCAGTCAACAGTCAGTTGTCTTGCCGCGCGCAGAATCTCGGACCGGATAATGATGTGGCCATAGACCTCACATTAAGTACCGCGCGAGTAACTAGGTATTGTTCTGGCTTCCTCAGAACCTCAACCTTTGCGTCCATATCAGTCTTTCTTAAGCATCTGGACAGCTCCATACTTTGCTTATACCGATCATTATGGTATCATTACGCAATAAATTTGGTTATGGATTCATGTTGGAGCACCCGCGGAGCTGTTCTTGATGGCTCATGTAAACAGGCGTGCAGAACTATGCCCCATGAGCGATGAGCGTCCATGAAGTTCTCATGAATCGTGATTCTGAACAAGGGTCTACAGCCTTGTATCAGGCAGGAGTAAGCATCGACCGAGTAGTTGTGGATTTCGATCCTAAAAGCGAACCGAACCTTGCCCGTGCAGCAATGATGGTGGAGCCACTTTCGAGTCCTGCCTGGCACTGGAAGAAACGTGTACATCCTTGCTCCTGCGGAGCTGCTCACTTCTACTCACCCTCCAAAAATTTATCCCATCCCGGTCATACAGCAGTAACGGCAAGGACATCGCAATGTAACCTTCTTGCATGGTATTAGTATCCTACCACTCGGCACTCTTCCCTCTGGCCTCGTGAAAGGGGTCATTCTGTGGACTATCTCCAACCACTCCCTTTGAGTAAAACGTTCAAGTATAGTCTCAACATCAGTCGGTACGTATTGCAGCTAGCCACCCTGTATGCACGCTGGTATATACTGAGGAGCAAGTCCACATACGTCGTTTACCAAGTATACACCACGAATTCTAGACGGACAACAGTGCGCCCTTTCCCTGCCGTGCGCAAAAGACCATGACAGCCCAGTATGACGGAGTCGGATCATTATATGCCAATGGTGCCCAAATTCCCGTCCACCGCGTCGCATATGCCAATGTCCAGAGAGTTGTCGAACCCCTACTGCGTGATTCAGGAGCAAGAGTTCTCGATCTAGGCTGCGGACTTGGCAGGTTCACCCTTGCGTCGCTTGAATGGGGTGCGGAAGAGGCCGTTGGCGTCGACATGCCAAGTCATATGATGACCTCGCGAAGACTGAGGCTGAAAGGGCAGGAAAATCGGAAAGCTGTAAATTCCACGTCGGTGATGCCTCGAAGCCGAGAGTCTATGATGGTGGCCAGTTCGACATGGTGATGGGTACCGTTGTTCTCGATTACGCCCCAGATAGGGAGGCATTAACCAAGATGTTTGAAACTGCGGCAATCAACCTCAAGGAGGGGGGCACGTTCTTTGGTATCCATCTGGAAGCAGTAGAGGAGCCTATGGACTTGATCAAACCCACGTCCGAGGCACATAAAAAGAAGTATGGGTGGTCTGTCACCGATGTCAAAAACATTGACGACGGAGTTGGGTTTCGCTTCACCAGCTACAGTTATCCTAAGCCCGTCGAACTTGTCGTCTATCATCTTCGCAAAAGTGTTTGGGAGGAAAGTGCACGAGCAGGTGGCCTGCGTGGATCGCTTCGTTGGTTGGATGTTACCGTGCCTGATGAACTTACCAAAATCTATGGAGAGGAGTTCTGGGAGCAGTATCGAGCAACCCCCAAGAATGGCATGATGCTAGTGGGCAAAACCCAAGAACGGCATCATGCTAGTGGACAACGAGCAAAACTGTGAGTGAGAAACGCATGAGACAAGGATAGTGCTCTCGGAGCAACAGCTATACGAACGCATTAGTAGCATTTGAAAGGAGCCATGCTACCTACCCGCTTCCGCGAAAATAGATAACCGCAATGTAGGAAATTCGGCTGGCGACTAGTTACGACCTTTTAACTGCCCCATGATATCTTCTGTTGAAGCGTACGTAAGTCTCATTCAGCTTATTGAACGCTCTTGCTGACAGCGCCTGCGGGAACTCTAAGAATTAGCAACTTCACAGTTGGGCGCCAAGCCCAGCCTCGGATCAACTGGGTTCTTGCAACGCTTAGAGGTCTCGTATAGGGCAAGGGTATGTCAATAGTCAAGAAAGCCGCTATCTGCAAAATGAACATCACCGAAGCAAAGACAACATCGCGTCAGGCGGTCACATACTTTGCTTTTTCACGATACTGACTTTCGTGAGAATTGCAAAATGGCTTTGCTGGTCTACCGTAATACTAGAGTATTACAGCGCAGGGATGATATTGCGACCTTGATGGTACTACGTCATAGGACGCCCAAACGCACTCCAACATTTACGTGGGCAATCATCATAGTACTTACTAGAACCTTTGGATGCCTGAGCTCTACAGCCTGGTACTCTGAACAGCATGCATTAGGCTGCAGGGTTTGACAAACTGAAGTCCACTTCGTCTGACCAGCCCATAAACCACTTAATATCCTGGTAATCCATCAGCAGCTCCTTAGCTGCATATCCAGCCAAGACTGGCGACCACCCATTACGAGTCTTCAACTGCAGCAGATCCCTGCCACTGCTGCGAGGACGCAATGGCTTATTTAGCCGACGCAAGCACATGGTTACCTATCGCGATCGAACGAATCCCGGTACTCGGTACATGAAGTACCTGAACTGTTATGCAATAGCAATAAACGGGGCCTTACCATCTTCTGGACCTTTTCCTGCATAGCGGCCCATGCACCAATGCCCCGAATTCTCTTCATCCCGGTATCAGTGCGTAGCTCGGGCTTGGCGAGAATGTGCCTCCGCATAATTCTGATCCAGTGCTATACTGCATCAATGGGGATCCAACCAGGGGTTCACCAAGACTCATACGCCCACTTTTTCTCCCCTGCGAAAGCTCCTTCTTAGCTATACCCCTTGTACGAAGCAATCCTTCCCAACGTTTGCTTCGTGATCGCTACTTCAACACAGCCAAAATGGGGTTTCTTGGGATGAACAAGTATCAGATTCTATGCCTGCTATACGTTTGCTTCGGCGCCTGCTTCTACGCCTTTGACACTGGTATGACTTCCCTCCGCGTACTGCAATGGATATAGCTCTAATCTGTCAAAGGCATCGCGTCTTCGATACCTGCTTACACGGATTTCTTCCTGTACTTCAAGTTCACCAACGTTACTATCGGAGCATTCAATTCCGCTTACACTGCGGCCGGCGCTGTCGGCGCCTTATCGAATGCCTTTCTTGCGAACAAGCTGGGCCGCCTAAGGACTATCCGGTTAGCTGCTATCGTCTCACTTATTGGAGTCACTCTTCAAACCGCTGCCCAAAACTATGCTATGCTTATGGTTGGCCGTGTTATCGGTGGACTTGCCTCCGGTTGTGTTTTCGCCTTGTGCCCAGTATATGCTAGTGAGATCGCTCCTCCAGGGCTCCGCGGTCGGATTGGCGGTTTTTACTCGTGAGTCATCGCAGCATGCCAGTGAAACTCATCAGTGTGAGCTGACGGGAGTCTGCTGAGGTTGAATATTTCTTTGGCGTATATGACATCAGAATGGCTGTGAGTTTCACAATCGTACACACTTCCAGCAGCAACAGAATCTGAACCAACATCAGAGGTCTTGCATTCTATTTCATTGAAGGCAATGCAGCATGGCGTACGCTTTTGGGCTTGCAATTCGTTCCTGGTGTTTGCATGCTCGTGGGATCATTCTGGATGCCGTTCTCCCCGAGATGGCTTGCCTTGAAAGGTCGCTACGAAGAGGCCCTCGTAGTCCTCAAAAGAATACACGGTGGACATCACGACGAGACCTTCTACCGGCGAGAATTCTATCAAATCAAAGCACAGATTGAGCTTGATAAGAGAGAGCGCCTAGGCGTGAGGGCAATATTTACGAAGCGTTCCTATCTGAGACGGATTGCGCTGATTGTCACATTTTTCTTCTTTTTACAGTAAGTGCGGTGATACCAGTTGCTCCTGTTTCTCATCTCAGACGCCGAATCGCGTATTCGGAGCATTTTAGCTAATAATGCTGTTCAGATGCACAGGTATTGTCCCACTGTCATTCTACCAGGTCTTTATTTACCGAAGCCTGGGGATGAGCCAAGTGACAACGCTTGTTCTTACTGGCGTTTATGGCACCGTTACCGTCTTGTCTGTCGTAGTTACGGGATTTTGGTTTGACAAGATTGGACGCCGGAATGCGCTGGTATGTACCATTCCCGACAATGCCGTGGCCGAAGTGTAACGTACCGTTGAACTGACACGGCAACCAGTTTCTTGCATACAGCATTATCATCCCGGCCAGCTGCATCGTAGTAGGCTTTTGGGCAGCTTTCGAGGCCAGCGGCACCAGGAGTCTAGGTCTCGCTAAAGGCGTGTTGTTCGGGATCATCTTAACTGCCTTTGGCTTCGCGGGTGTCATGGACGCGTTTGGGGCCGTAGTGAGTTCCACGCTCAATCCCTTAAGTCATCCTGAATGGCGTGCTAACAGCTCCTAGTATGGCGCGGAGATCATGCCCACCAACGTTCGAGCGACTGGCCTTGCGTGTGGCTATTTTACATATAACGCCTTTTCTATCCTCCTTTCGCAAACAACACCATTGGCGCTGGCTGCAATCTCATGGAGATTCTTTTTGATTTTCCTGATCTTAGACTGCGTCTTTGTTATCATCGTCTTTTTCTTCTATCCTGAGACGAAAGTGAGCATTTTGGCAAACGGCTGGCTCACTTGTGCTCTGCTAACGATCCATAGAATCGAACACTAGAAGAAATCGCAGGTGTGTTTGGTGACAAGGTAGCGAAATCTCTTGACGAGACCGCGGAAGAGCTCGGGGAGACCGAGCGCGTTTACAGTAACAGGCAAGCAAAGACTTTGGGGAAACAAGTCAATGTATAGAGAATTTTGACCCAAAGAGAAAATATTACTGCTGAGAACGTCAATCATGGCCAGAATGCGATAGTACAGCCTTTGCAGCTCTACCTACCTCAAACTGTTAAGATACCCGGATATATAGAAGGATCCACTCACGCTTGCACCGGTTTTCAAACGACATGATGTGTCATTCGTAATGTGACTGCGTATATGTCGATTTAGATGGTCTGATACACGTTTGATATATCCCCTTGCGGGCACGTATATTTGTTCATCGACAATTGGCAGGAGACAACAATTACCAATAAGCACGGTACGTAAATCCTTGCGAGTTCTGTCGCACCCACAACATGTCGCTGGAAGTCCGCAGAGGACGGAGGTGTACATCCTTCAGGCATCTTTGTTCACTCCACCAATTCGGCCACGGTTATCATCTGCACTCTGATTGAACACGTGAGCTGAATTCACTCTACTATTAGAAAGTACGTCCAAGGGCTCATCATGATTCCACCGAACTGCTAGCCTCGACTGCAGGTGGTCATGCCCAGACGCCTCTGGTTGTGACTTGTGAGTAAGGCAGCTTCGATATCCAAACGGGGCTTCTCCGCTTGTCATGAGGTAGATCTAGCCACGATTGCGCTTTTCCGCGGAAGACAACAAACGAACAATGTTCTGCAACTCGTGTACAGTTGCCTCCGGGATGATACGTAAAAATGTGGAGCAGTGTACTCCAGTATGTAAGCTACTCCGTAGTCAGGGTTTCTTAGTCTTGCAATGCTGACTCTTTGCCTAGGTCAATTCGCCAGGGACACGTACACGTTCGGTGAATGGCTAGTGACGTTCCAGAGCAGCTGAAGTTCGAAAACTTTTACTTGGCGACTATCCTGCAGGAAGACGGACGGTTGTCCGGTAGCGTATGATCGTATTTCCCCTTGCAATGCTCAAGAAAAGTACTTGCTGCCCGGCTGCGACGAAATTGCTAGCAGCTCAGTAGTTGCTGCAGGGACTCTTCCCCGCCTTAGTTCAGCATCGTAATGTAAAGTCACTAAGCGATGCTGCAATCTTGCCAAGATTCCTGCATAGACAATGTGGCCCAGCTCTGGTGGACTTACCGCCGTCAATTTTGCTCTCGGGATACACATTCCATTGTTAGGACGTTGTCGCAAGGTATGCCGGGATCGGCCGGAACTCAGGGCGAATATGGGGTGATTACTCCATACCCATTGCGACGCCGGATTACGCTATAAGCCTTCCAACGAAGAAAGTTCCCGCCGCATGATTCGGTCCTCCGTTCGGGGTAGATCTGCAGTGAAGGGTCGCCGCAATAACTCAACCCTGGTAGAACTTGAAGAGAGAAGCAGCTTGGCCAGCAGAGGGCCAGACCAGCAGGGGTTAGCGTCCGTAGAGCGTCCAATAATAACTTCGTTTTCGAGTGCGCAGGGACGGACTACAAGGGTGCAGTACACCGTGAACAATACGCCGCGTACATAACGCCGAGAGCTCGTGGCGATCGCTGAAACCTGGTAAACGGCAGCAGGGTATATCTTACCTGGTACACAGTTGATCTGCACGGCTTATCATGCCAATCGAGTGCTGCCAAGCAGAGAGGCCTGAGCCGTCGGTGTCTGCGTCTTTCGATGGCAGGCGCAACGGGCTACCGTCACCCCTATCCAAGTAGACGCGGCGCAACCCATGATGCTAACGAGCAGCAATAGTGAGACATGATTACTGGTCGATTCGATACGCAACGCTAGTCTCTGCTGTACGGTGTTCTGTCTTCTCCGGAGGCGGGCAAGATATGCATGTGATCGTGGTTCGCGATCCATTGCATGCATGGACCTCCAATATCCATGGTCGCTACCCCACACCAGGTGCGCAAGCGGCACCCATCTAACATGCATGGTGACATGAAATGGCAACAACCTCGTGTCTTGTCCCACTGCGGATGTGGGGCAATGACTCCACGGCAATCCGAGCTTCTCAAAGAAGACGAAAAGCTAGCGGCCAATGTTCTGGCCCAGGAAAGGAGCCGGGCAGCTATTCGACCAGGCCCCTAGACTGCATGAGGTTGTAACATGCAACAGATAGGGTAGGGTATCTCGTTTCCGGGCTTTGGCTACTGCAGAGCCAAATGCTGGCGAAACCCAGGTGATATGCAGCTACCCGGTCAGTGGTATACCACCGTACGAAGAGTAGCAATGGCGCATGGTATTCACATAAGTACTGGAATATATGTAATCTACTATGTAAAGGTGCCATGAAGTACAGACTCAATATCGTGATAGCGTGCTCCGTGCACCGGGTCGGGCCTACGCCATCCCCGCATAGCCTAGTGCTCCAAGCGCGGACTCGGGTACCTCTACTCTACTTTGTTTCGACATCAGCTACACCGCAGTACCTTGGTGCACACAGGACCTTAGTTCGATCTGAGGTAGGTATCAAAGCTGTACCTGTCCGCTGGGCCTTAACATAGCTAGAATGCAAAGTTTGAGCTACTTTTCGTGAGCCCACCTTGAAGCTAGGCCGACGCCGCGCCCACAAAACATACTGCAGATAACATATCTTTCATCGTCGATTGCCACCATATCTGGAGAGAGAGAAATAATTTGTGCAAACACTTTTATGGTCATAGCTTTGATGTACTAGTGCTCGCCGTGATCGAGGAGCTCAACGTCTCAAATGAATCTACTGCTCTACACGGTAGTCTTTCGTTCCATGTGCCCTATAAACTATGTGGGCCGCCGCGCCCTGTTCGGAACAAAAGACACCCCAACCACTATAGTACCTAGGTACGAGAAAGGTGCAGGCGGGGCTGCCGTACGAGATACCAGATAGTGGGTCCGCAAGCAGCGTCCGAGCACACCTTGTAGGGGCAAAAGACCTATGCTTGTGAGAGTTAAATCTTTCCTACGGCCAAAATTGCGTGCATCGCTAGCGTTACTAAAGCCTACACGCTGTGTTCAGACTTGACCCATTGCATGCAGGCGCTTCCGGATCGTTTGCAAGGTTCAGATACGAGCTGAATGTCTGTGTAAAGAGCTTTGATAGCTCTGCACATTTCGCATCTTCAGATGGAAGATGAGCCAGGATAGCCTTGCGATTTCTTGCTGTTTGTGAAAGTCCCATCATCCTAATTTCGATGTGTCAGACGATAATCCGTCAGAACTTTATGCTCAGTGCAGCCAATTCATGCAGGACTACATAAAACACTACCAATCAAAGGGACCATCCAAGAACAGCTGTAAGCTGATGCATTGTAACCCCACTCCCTGCAGTCCTGTTGAGGGGGAATTCACCTAGTGCGTCCGGACTGGGAAGCCGCTCTCTTGGCTTTACTGCGTAGAACACTGGCCTTTGCATGAATATGACATAAGCGTGCTGGATTTGTGGCTACTGCAAGATATGAAGCGAGAAATGGCTCGTCTTCAAATCCAATGGGTCTCGGAACGTGCCGAAGAGGAACACTAGTCCAGCATGAGTTAATTTGCGACGTGGCCGGCGACGTGCCAAAGTTCTAGACGTCGAGGATCCAGCCGCGGACCCACTTCAACCTCGATCTTACTCCCCAGCACCTTTACTCTACAATCGGATCATGCATGGTTTGGCTGAATGATGTCTCACCTGAAGTGGTAAGCCAGGCTAACGGCGGGGCCAAAGTGGAGCAGAACCCATGTTGCCAAGATGCATCCAATGGGCTCAAGTCAGTGACTACGAAGGCCTGTCTTCCAAGAACCTGGATCTCTGCATGTGTGGAAAGAAGCAAGGACGGAATTTCCAATAATATTAGCATGTATATCCGAAGCTGACGAGTGCCGAGAGCTTAGCTAAACTGGGTTTGGCTTAACCTGGATAACATGCGTGCGAGTACGCTACCGAAAAAATTCTGCATGCAAGGGGTCACCTGTGGTTACCGCGGGTGTATCATCTTGGCTTCAATGAGGAGAAGCAGTGACGTCGATCACATACGGGTCTCTTAGCACTTCAACCGATCTATGGACCTGTAATCTATATATCTCCTTGTGCCAAAGTCTTATCCCTCCATTGCTATTTCTTAAAAATTCTCAACCAGGCTTAAGCACTGTAGGATCTTGTGCGTGTTCTTTCATCAAGCAATACGTCTACCGTTCGGGCAGTCTCGTCTGTCTTGTTCTCCCTGTTTGAAGAGTTTCATCTCTCGCAGAACATATAGCTAATCGGTGAAGGGCAGCAGTCAAATAAGTGCTCAACTTCTGTCAACAATGGAGAAGCTAGCGAACTACGACCCCGCCAACTTGGCCCCCGATGCTGCCCAAGTTCGCAGACGCACCGCGGAAGCCATCGGTGAAGCCAAGGTGGCAACAAAGGTGGCGATGGACGCCTTTGAAGCAATGGACACCAGGCGCTACAACACTCTGACCCGACTTACCGCCAAGACCCTCGGAGACGTTCCTTGGCTTAACGAGACGGTCCAAGCCTTCGAGGATGACCGCATGGCCATGCTCGACGTTTTCTCGCTCATGAACAAGGCTCGTCGCCGGACGGAGGAGCAGTTGGATGCTATGCTGAGGGAGATCAACTACTTGCACCTTGAAATGCATGCTGTTGAAAATAAACTGGGCATGAATGGGTAAGGAAGCCCTAGTGAATGTCCTTACCCTGTCAGGTCCTTGACGCTAATTACTGCTTCAGCCCGAGTGGTCCCAGCTCTACCGGCTTCCAAGTCGTCGCAGGTGGAGGTCAATCCAATGGCACTGCAGCTGCCGGCGGCGCTACGGCTACTAACGGAGCCGCCGCTGCGACCTAGTGCACGGCGAAAGGTAGATAGGGGAGTGCTTCCCCAGCACTGCCCTGGGCCCACGACCGTGTCTTCTGAGTTCGTAGACCTCAATGGAGGGTCAAAACTTTTGCTTCGATGAATTATGTAGTCTTCCATTCACGGCCACAATGTCATTTAAGCGTTGGGAAATGCAGTTGGCTCGACAAGAGGCATCATGAGCAGTGCAGGTAGACAAGCGGAATCCAGTGCACCAAGAACTCGCTGCGTCAGGATATCCTTACGTAGTCTCAATCAAGTTCTTTTCCAGCTGATTTTCCTATTGATCCACACCAGCACGGTGAAGCTAGCGACTCAGGCGCATTACACGTCCGCCGAGTGGAACAAGTTATGATGTTCCCAGGACTTCCTACAAGCGAAGTGTTTGCTTGCAACCTTCGTTATCAATTGCCTTGCGAATTAAAGCATGCATGTCGAACCAGCTGGCTTTTACAGGCACCCGATCCCCTTCGACCGCTCCCTTGTCAAGATGCATGAGAACTCAATTCCATCGAGCCTCGGGGCTCTCCTTGCAGAGTCGTCATATTTGGAGACAAGCACCAGCACCAAGTGGACTATACGCACACATACGAGACCGGCGTAATAGCAGACGAATAGCAGCGAGGATCCTGAGGATCTTCGCCTTGGCTTATGCCAGTTGCGTGGATACTCAACTGTCCACGTCTTGCGGTTCTCTCATTAGGCAGCTTGCCCAAAAGTGGGTCCTTAGTCCGGCTCTGTGCGTAAAGCACAAGGGCCCGGAGCGGAGGAAGACGCGACTAGTAAATGCACACATCGTTCCCCCTAGCAGCTCGCGTTATTCCAGTAGCAGCCAGGCTTGAGGACGTTGCTCGGAAGGTATGCTCGGAAGATAGATAGATCATCCTCTGAAGATGCGTGTAGATGAGAACTTGTTTAATGCCGGAATATCTATCCTGAAAGTACTATGACTGGGGATGTATACGACAGCATTTCTTCACGCTCTCATGTTGCTCCGGCCTCGAGCAGCATCTCTCACAGCGACGGTGCAGCGTGAGTAACCCGTGCCAAGAGGATCGTATGGCCTACGAGGTCTTATCTCGTGGTCCCCAACGAGCAACAGTCTTCCAATGGTGACGCTATTTTGTGATTCCGGGGTCCATTAGAGGTGTCTTTGACTCGCGGTACGCCTAATAAGGAACGAGTAGTCTAGGCAAACTTCCTGAACTGTGGTTCAAAATGTTCCTTGTAAATAAGTCCTGCATCTGCTCGCCATTCGAATGCTGGAAGCTCCCAAGCATGATGGCTTAGGGACAGTGATCGAAGCCCCGGTATCCGTCATCGTCCCGGGGCGATCAGAGCTTCGCCAACTCGTCGTCAGAACCAGAAAACTGCTGCCTTGGAAATGACTTTCGGACCCTGCCAGGTCTCTTGACGCAACTCAAGTCGGAGAACATCAGTCTTCTTCACGTTCTCATTATCGGTACAGGTTTGATTTCGACCACGGACGTCATCTATGGGCAATACCTTGGTTGGGTTTAACAGTAGTAAGCTTTAATGTTGGAGGCTTTTCGCGACATGCGCAGCTTACCTCCGCGGCATCATAAAGAGCATAGTTGTGACAAGCGTTGTACGTGGTGCCGACAATGCCAAGGCTGACGTTCACGGCATGGAATAGAGCATGCTCCTTACGATGGACCAGACAATGCCCCATTGGCTGCTACGACTATTACTCTTTTCAACCCCACAGATTGTTACGCTGCAGAGCAAGCAGTGTATGTGAGTAAAGTCCATCCAATCCAGATGAGAATGGTGCATTCAGACTTGTCTCTGCTGTAGTATATCGCAAGTAGGTGATAACTCTGTTCAAAAGTAGTGAGCCGCTCACAATCGGCCCTCCGAGCAAAGCATAGGGCTAGTTCGCATACTGCACAGGCAACTTCTAGGCACTACATCGTCACCAGATCACTGTTTCGTAGGAGTTAAATTTCCGATATGGTTTCGCATGTGCCAGATTAAGATGGATTGAAACGTGGCTGTTTCAGCACTTGCTCGGTGTTGAAGGCCGATCCTCTCCAGGGCATACTACACAGCAACGGCTTCGAGTGTTCAAGGAGGCTAGGTATGAGCTTGTGGAGCCTTTCATAATTGCCTAACCATGGATCAAGCAACATACATGTGTTCATGATGACAAATAAGTTGACGAGACGCTACTAAGCCGCGGAATAACCATGGTGGAAGAGTCATATTAGCGGGAAATGCACACCCCATGATTATAATTCCTATGCGATCGAAGATCGTTGGTATTAATGTATCTGCTCGTGGCACGACCAGCAGTCGACAAGTAAATGTCTCCCTCCATGACGCTGCCGGCTGCGTCGAAGCGATAAAGCGGCTAGTCTCTGGTAGACATTTTAGGCGAGTGATAAGTGAATTCGATGAGAATTTTTTCACAAAAGAGGGGACTGAAACCAAGCTTTCGAACATCCAATGTCGTAGAATGTCATATAAGCCTTGATGCAAGCGCTAATAATGAAGTTGGGTACAAAAGTCTAGAGGGAACGAGTCCGAGGAGAAAACACCAAGGTCCATAGCCGAGAGGAACTGTTCTTGCTGTTGTAGACATCCGTGCAATACTGACGTTCTTTGCTGGGTGGTTAGCTGCAAACTCTGTGGCTCAATTTAATCGTCGTTTGTTCGTTAAGCGTTTTGATAAGTCCCCAACAACCCTTTCGAGTGTGCAACATAACAGCACTACCTTTATGCAGTTTGCAATCACAGGATCAAATTCTGACTTCAGCATCTTTTTGGCCCTCCGTAGCTGATAATTCTTCCAGTGCCACAGTGGGCAAAGGTGGACCCGTCCCACTTCTCCTCCTCCTCTCCCTTTCCCCTACCCCAGGCGGCTGCAGAGTCTGCAGCCTCAAACCCCGTCTTTCCTCCTTAGCTGTCTGCCGAAACCTCCCACCCATTCCACGCACCCACTCCTCCTCTTCATCTGCGCCAAGCCAATAACTACGCGGGACCCGCACCATAGTCCTCCCCAACTTACCCATCCAACCGTGACCTGCCGGCAGTGAGGCCGTGAAGGGATTTTCCAGGTCCGATCCCGGCGCGACGCCCGTAGTAGCGTAGACATACTGGCGCAGAACGCCTCGAGCGTATGCAAGAATGACCAGAATGAAGTATAATCGCATAGCCCAGAGCGCCGAAACAACTGTGATACTCGCGATACTCCCACTCTGGAAGACCGCTGCACTGAGTGGTACAGACCCGGGCACTCCTCCTGCGCCAGCCGGTGCTGCATCTCCGTTACCAATAGCTACAGCGTCATGACCCGTTGTTACGCCCGGAGCAGGCGTCGCGATGACATCAACGCGGCTAACGTTATATTTTGGATTCGTGAAGCCAGCTGTGTCGCCGATAGTGTCACCGCCTGGAGCTACTCCTCCTCCTCCATCTTGCAACTCGCTCATGTGTCTTGCTAGCACGACGAACCAGCCTAGGCCGAAGGCGACGGTGTAGGCTGCGTTTATTACGCTGTCGAGCACGTACAGCCATGCTAAGGCTAGGCATTGGAGCGGAGATTGTTTGCGGATGTGAGGCGCGAGGTACAGAGTGAGGGTGAGGACGATGATGGAGTAGATGTACATTGAGAGTTGAAGCGGGGAGAGGTGGAAACCGGTTAGGAGAGCGAGAAGGCCGTAGAGGGAGGTTGTTTTGTTGAGGAGATGGGTGAGGGTGATTAGTTCGGTGCCGGTGCGGAGAGACATTAGGTGAAGAAATGTCTGAGCAGTATCTGTCAGTAATGGCGTGGGCATGGTCAAGGTTTGGTGGATGTGTAATACCTTGGGTCGAGGGATGCGGAAGATAGAAGGGAGCGCCATGTTGGCGCTTGACTTGTCAGGTGCACTCGCTTTTGGAGCTTCAATACGAGTACTATGATCTTTTTGAGGTTTGAGAGAACGTGCAAATGGACGAAGTGGTGTTGTTAATGTGCTGGTGGGTAGAATGGGCAGAGTCGCAAAGTGGCTCAGCCTTGCCGGCCAGGGCGTGGCAGAGACAAACATTCACCTGCTATTACATGAGTCAGAGGCTCCTGAATGCGTAGCGCTCGAACGGCGATTTTTATACTGATATTTGTAGATGCTCAATGTATACTATCTACAGGCGAACGTGATACTGTGTACAAATGCAAAGTTGTTGCAAAGATTCGCTCAAAATCTTAGAAAGACACAACAGAACCGTGATGGAGGCGCTAGTTGCTCGACGTCATAAAAGCACAGACAAAGAAACTCGACGAAGATATTTCCATCTCTATCTCGTTTGCTGGACCTTCTAGAGTTGCTGGACATCGTCTTCCATATTTGAAACTACTGAGAACAGAATGGATAACACTACATCTTCAAATGATGCTTTCCGCCCAAAGCCGCCTCATCTTCGGGAACAGGATCTAGCTGGTAAAACTGCTGTAGTAACGTAAAGATACCCGGGTTCACAACTCTCTGCACGATTAAACCATTACATTCCCCTTGCATTCGATGTTGTAGAAACCATTCAATAAAATAAATGTTATCCATATACTCCTGGTCGACACTAAAGCGCTGACCATGGAAAATTTAGAGGGGCTACAAAAGGGATTGGTCGAGCAATAGCACTCCAACTGGCCTCTCGAGGAGCTTCGATCTTAGGGACGTACTCTTCCCCAGAGTCTGCTCATCTTCTGGACAGCCTAGACCACACTGTGAAGGGCCTTTATGCATCAAATCAAGGAGGAGCCCAGCGTCCGAAGATTGTTGGCGTTGTCGCTGACCTATTATCTTCTCAATGCGCGGATACAATAACATCCGAGCTCGAACGACACTTCAACGGCAAGCTCGACATCCTAGTGCTCAACGCAGCCCACATCGAGCAAGCCGGTGTCGGGACCATCGATGCCGAGCACGTCCAGCGCATGTTAATGGGCAACGTGCAAACGCCTATTCTCCTTGTGGAGGCCCTCGTGAAGAAGAGCATGTTCAAGCCTTGCTCGCGGATCATAAACATCTCTTCAAGCTTGTCAAGGGAGTACTTCATGAACATGTGAGTGTCCTTCATGAAGCCCACACTTACCGATGCCGGGACAATCGCTCTTGAATCTTGTAGCTGAGCTCATGTCAAGGGTAATGTATACCACATGCAAAGCCGCCCTCGAAGGTCTTACCCGCGCCTGGTCTCACGAACTCGGCAAACGGCCCGGCATGGAGGGGACGACCGTGAACGCAGTCTTGGTTGGCGCAACGGAAACTGAAAGCTTCAAGCTGATGCCGGACGAGCACAAGCGGCATGTAACTGCTCAGCAATCTGCGGCCGCTGTGGTTGCGGAACGTATAGCACTGCCGGAGGATATTGCTGATGTGGTAGGATTTCTGGCCGGCAATAACAGTAGGTGGGTCAGCGGCAGTGTGTTGTCGGCCAACGGTGGTGCTGTCAAGGTGTTGTAACGGAGGCGGAAGCGCCCAAAAGCTCGGCGGTCGACATTACAAAGGCATGAACAACAGGTCAGTATGGGAATGGGGTCCCCCTCGTTGCTTTATTATCGTGACTGACCATCGTGACAGCCACGGTCGGAGTTGTTGTCACATGTGTATGTAGGCGAAGTTGCAGTCGAAGATCTGTTCTACAGTATCTGACGATCTTCCGTGCATACTGAGGTGCACGTGACTAAAACAGAGCGTTTAATCTTCGTTTCGGTGTTTCGTATGCACGGCGAAACAGCCATGCGTTCAAAAGGTGACTCGAGTCACGTTGGCAGGTGTCCCGAATCACACATGTCCAAGCAAAACTCAAAACAACGCATTGCCGACTGAAAGATCCACCCCAGTCAAAGCAACACTCTCGCATATTTACACCCAAAACAATGTCCCTCGTCTCTCATCACCCATATATCCATGCATTTCATTCACACTAGCCCCACAACACGACGTCTCCTTTCTACTCCTCTTTGACTCACAATTCGCTGCCAAAAACACAAGAACGACAGATCTGCAGCATTTTATTCCAATCCACTACGGATTCAGACAAATCCTTCACAAGTAACAGTCAGTATGCCGCACACCACGAAAATGATCGAGCTCTGCACGCAGCTCGCCGCAATACAGCATCCACCCAAGCAACGCCTACTCCGCCCAACACGGAACTGGCTTACGACCCTTTTCAACGCCTCTGTTGCAGTAAGCTCGCCCTAATCGACCTTTATTGCAGGCAGTGCACTCCAAGGAAGTGGACTGATCGAGGTGCTTCAGGCACAATCGCAGCACCATGCTCTTCAAGAGACCCTGCACGTTTCTAAGCTAAAACAGGAGCCGGTTCCGAATATTGGAGAAGCCAGCACAGCAGTGAATGGTAACAGGCAGACGATGGACGATATCAAGGTATTTCCATCCCCGCGCTTCTTTCTCGCCTGCTCTAACGCTTTTTATGCCTGCTCCTGGCTTCCCTCATTCATCCTCTACTGATTCTTCCGCCTTTCTTTTTTGAAAACCAGAACTAACACTGCTACAGTTCCCAGAACGGCAAGCACATATGGAGGGGGTGCCCCAGCTTGTGGTCGCGAATAAGAACAATCGCAATGAGGCTCAAGAGCGGGCTGCGGCTGAGAAGAGGGGTACGACTGAGTAGAAGCAGTCACTGCTTGGGCTCATGCAAGTACCCAAGGAGTCGATTCAAGTCAAAAGAAGTGCTAGACCTTGGACTTTGGAAATGAGACGAGTCTCCGTTGGTCACATCCAGCAACATGAAAACTCTTTCGTTCGGTGAATGGAAGCTTGGTCATTGAGAGCCACGAGCCAGCGTAGACACGTTACTCGGAACGACATACTAAAGCTCATGTGTGAGAGACGGGTTGTCGTTGTACAGTTGATCTGACCCCGAAGTCTAATGCTCTATTTCGTTAACGTCTCAAGTGTCACCATGGCCATTGGTCATGTCTCTAAATGATACTCACACGTTCTCTAGCGCTCTTTCTCTAGCTGACTCGCTAAATGTAAATATTATCCACCCGAAGAGCACCGTCCCGGACGGTGACTATCCGCAAGCACAGTCATCTGCCGGCGCAGCGAAGTCAACAGTGTTCGAGTCCTGAATCCCAATGCCCGACGCGTACAGTACGCGCAGCAGTTCCACAACATCCACTGCAGCCATCTCCTCACCGCACAGTAGCCCCCACCAGCGTCTTGACGTTACAATACCCACCCTTCGTCCTCAACTTCCCTACCTTCCCCCTTTTCCCACCCTCCTCCTTCAACGCCTCCACCCTCCCCACCTCAAACCTTTCCTCCCTCCCCTCCGTCGTCACAAATCCCGGCTGCAGCGTCTCCCAAACCTTCTTCTTCGGATTCAGCACCGGCTCCGGCTCGCCCTCAATCCACCCCTCAAAATAAACCATCTCACCCGCTTCACTTTCTCCCGGCGGATCCACCAGCTCTACCGGTCCCTTATGGTTATCCGTCTCACCTTCTTTCACCATCGGCGACGCCGCTAGTACCATGGCCGCACTCTTGATCCCGCGCATGGTGACAGGTTTAAGGTTGCACACCGCGACGATTTTGCGGCCCTGCATTTCTTCGAGCGGTATCAGGCCGTTGAGGCCGGAGCACACGGTGCGGCAGATCTGGCCTTCGTGTTCGGAGGTGTTTTCGGTGCCGGGAGGGTCGCCGCACGCGATGGTGGAGACATAGAGGGAGTCGGCGTTGGGGTGGGGGATAGCTTTTAGGATGTGTCCGACGCGGAGATCGATTAGGGCTGGGGAGAGGGGTTTCTCGGCTGGCGCTGGTCTACTGGGTTTGGGCTGTTTTTCTTTCTTCTCCTTCTTCTCCTTTTTCTGGGTCTGAGGTGGTCCAGCTGATGTATGATCTGGGTTGCCCGCACTGGGTTCAGCTACACCGGGCTGTTCAGCGCCTACGGCTGCTGCAATTGATTCTCCCGGCCCTTTGCTCTTGTTTGTGACTTTGTCCTTTTTGCTCTGCCGACTCCCGTTCGCTTGTTCTGATGTTACCGTTCGATCCGCAAGCGATGTTTCTGTGCCTCCAGCAGCTGCTGCAGCTGTTGCCCCTGCTTTGGCTGCAGCCTCCTTTTCTTTCTTCTTTCTCTCTTTCTCAGCCCTGGCGTCTATGGGCTTGATAAGAACTAACACTTCGTCCGGATCGATGTTTACTTTGTCCTCCTCGTTGATTTGTAAGCCGAATAGCGGCGCGTTCTGCACAAAGTCTAAATGCCGAACGATATGATGGTATCCTCGCTCCCCAGTCCTTTCCTCTGGCGACCACTTAGCCACTACAGGTGCCAGCCGTGCGAACAAGGCAATATCCGCAACCGAAGGCTTGCTTCCCAGCAATGTCGTTCGAGTGGACAGATGGGTGTTCAGGGAGGACAAGCGCTCGTCTGTCTTAGCCTGGTCTTCGGTAGATGAAGCTACGTGGGAGGATGTGATTAGCCATTGACTAATTTCCGTCTTGTCGTGATCGGAGTAATGGACGTCCGGATATAATATGCTCGAGAGTTTACTGAAGTCGGACTGCGTAGGTGAGGAGGGTATGGAGGAGGGGAAGGATTTCCTGACGAGTGTTATAAAGGATTCGTCCATGGATATGGAGGCCATGGTGCGGCGGCCGACGTAGTACAATGGATCAACGCGACGGAGGAAGACGGCAGGCTCGGTGATAGTAATTGGAAAGAAGCGTCTAATTGAAGTCTTTGAGAGAATTCGTATAGACTTTCGGGCAAGTAGCTTGGTAATGGTTGGTGGCATGTAACTTTTGGCATGCGGTATGAGTCAGACGAGCGAAACGTCTGTAGTCAACCTCCAAATTCAAGCGAGTCATGACCTAGGTTGCTGCAGTAGCGCTTGTCGCTTACAGACTCCAGATTGTTTCTTTTAACGACATGTGCGAACGCGTCCTTGACTATGGCCAATCCTCCGCCGTCCAAGATCTTGAGGTGTCTGCCAGTACAGCTTGCCCAGACCAGGGAAATTGCAGATAGAGCGAACCATGAGCCCTACATGGTGAGACCGTTTCATTTCAAGGTTGGCAACGGCTAGATTATCTGACTACTTGAGGTCCATTTCGTTCTACCATGTCCATCCTCAAAAGAAGACCATTGCAAAAGCATACTAAGTTGCATCTTACTATACAGCTAACCTCATTTAAAATCCCAATTCAAGCCCAGCATAACCTTCTCGCGATATGATTGTCAAGAGTTCTCGCCACATTTTCCCTGTGAGATGCCACTGGAGGGAATCTCACTGCTGCAGCTTGCAGGGAGATCATCAAGCATGGCCTCAGCGTGATGCCCTGCTTTGGCCGCGACTAGCAGGACCCAATCAAGATCTGCGCCAATGCCCGGATCCTCTTTGAGCTCTCTGTCGGCCGCATCAATAATGTGTTCGACCTGTCTACCCATGTCCTTGTTTTCCTTAGCGAGGAAACGAAGGACTCTTCGCACCACTGCATACATAGTGGCATTCACTTCTTCTAAAGTCACATATGGGCTTTTTATGCTGCGTGTCGTCCCTTGGATTATGCCCAAGCCGGCCGCAGGCAACGCTTGCCTCAGCACGGCTGGAAGACTACGGCGTATTAGCTGACCGTTGCAGGCTGTGGTTGGTAGGATAGGTACTTACTCCGAATTTATGGATCTGCAAATCAGAGCCTCATCCATAAAACGCACTGCATCGGCCATCCTTGGTCTGGAAGAGGGTGTGTACTTCAGAATACTGCCTGCGTTGTCTTCCATCCACTGCAAAAGTCCACCTGGTTCTGCTTGCAACATCAGTAAAACTCGAAATCGCAGTTTCGCTACACCTACTTAGTAGTTCAGCAAGATTGCGGAGCACGTTAGGTACATCCTCTTCTTTCAGGGCCAAGACCAGCAGTTGCACGTGTAGCATGTCAAATTGGCCATGGAACTGCTCAGGAAACCTTTCGCGTATGTCGTGTTGGTGGAAATAGACATTTTCCGGATATGTGCAAGGGAATTGCTCGGTAGTTATATCGAAAGCATCGAATTTTCGAGGTCTACCACTCAAGGTTCGCTTATCTGAAAGGTATTCTTCAAGCTCGAGGAGCCATTTTCTATATCGACGGTTAGCAGTGCGGCTATTGTCGGCTAGTGCTCTATAATTGCAAGTCAAAACTGGAATATGGACGTATACCCGGTACCACAAGCAATGTTGGCAATCCGTTCGATCGCTTCAGTAGCTATGGATGGTGACAGCAAGTGTCCGCCCAACACGCCTTCGAATATCTCATGCTGCCGAATCAGTCTACGGAGAACATGATTAGGCGGGCTGGGAAATGTAAAGTCTACGAGTGAGTGCGTCGCACCTCTCTCTTTCCCTGGCGTCTCTTGGAAGCAAGTATACCTCCGATTCTTTCACCGCACTTTGGGCCATTCCAAGTGGCTGTATAGCGCGAATCCTGAAACTTAGTTTCCGATTTTGAAGAGCTTCGCTGCCTGTGATTTTCTCAAGGTGCAGCTCTGTATATGGCCCTCCAATCGCGCGGATGATGCGCTTTATGTTATGGCACATGGCTTACACCCACTCTACAACTCTACAAGCTCGAAAAGCGCCGCGTGTTCTGGCTGTTTCGTCTACCATAAGCACTAGGATCATGGTCGAGTAAGGCCATAAGCTCGAGCGCATAGTTGTTGTCCATAAGCCGATGTCAATCAGCCTTTGTGTGCTTGCCAGCGCTTTCGTTGCCGATGGAATCTCGCTACGATTCTCATGGGGGCGGTTTCTACGATTTCCCAGATCGGGATGCGATTGAATCTGGAGAGAGAGCCAACTTCATATGTACATTGTTGAGTCTTAGCTCCGTAATGGCAACGGCAATTATCAGCTGTTCATACCCCGTGTGCACACTACCTTACCGGCCGGCATAAGACCCGTCAGCAAAGGTAACGCTTACCATGCACACGAAATTTGGTATTCGAGGCCTAAATACGCTCTGCCCAGCAACAGATAGTCCAAATAACTCAGGTGATTACGCGAGACTGTGGCGATAAGTATTAATCCGAATCCGATGTACGTAAGCTCCGAGCGCCCTTTGAGTAAATCGTGGGACATCTTCGGCCGGGGAATCCTGTACGCCGTTCAGTGCGTTTACTACCAAAACCTGCACAAGATCACACAGTTTTAGTACTCCATAATGTTTTTATGTACAGCTTTTTCTATATACTTTAACAGCTTTCGAATTCCATATAATTCAGGCTGTGAAGTGCTGGATAAAGTGCTGCCACAATTACGTGTGTTTAGTGTGGGGCTTTGGCAGCCGAAGATGTCAGATTTACTCAAGGGCGCTCGGCTGTTGGAGCGCTCGCTGCGGAGCGGGATGGAAAAACAAAACCCGGCCCACACACTGAGCTCTAGCCGTCAGGCGAGGTGTCATAAGTCGCGGCGCTCATATTCCCGGACTGCGTTGCGATTTTGCAGGGTGCCCCACCAAACTCCAACAGGCCCCAACTTTTATCTCTCTACTACATATTATATACCATAATTTCTTAAATAAATAGGCCATAGTAGAAGCTTAGAGCTTAGTAATTATATATATTATTGAAATCAAAAATAATAACCTCTACGATGTTGTAGCAATCTATGGTGATTTGGTTGCGTTTCGCGCGGTCGGTTGTGAGCGCCGTGACTTATGACACCTCGCCTGCCCGTCCCACGAGCGCCAGCGAGCCTTCTAGTACACTCTGATATATATCAATATATATACACACAAACCAGTAAGAACTCTACCTCCGCTTTCCGTACATCAAACACTCAAGGATAACGAATAACAAATAACGATAACAACCCACCATCATGGACTATCTTCTACCTACCTTCAAGACCGTCAGCGTAGTGTTTGCAATATCTGCCCTGGCTACCGGCGCACAAGCCATTGTCGATCCTGTCGGATTCTCAAGGTTTTTTGGACTGCCCCTGAGTTCAACAATGACAGATTCCGGAGGATCTCTGGAATTAAACGATCAGCGCAACTTGACGGTGTCGTACATCTCGCTCATGGGAGTCCGACAGCTCGCGACAGGGATCATCCTCCTCACATTCGTATATCAAGACAAATGGACAGAGGTTGCTACCATCCTAGCCATCATTGGGATAGTCGTCGCTGGCACAGATGGAATATACCTATCACGCGCCGGTGCTAGGGAACAGGGACGATTTCATGCTATCCCTGGTGCACTTATTGCTGGCCTAGCTGCTGGAGTCATCTACTCGAATGCTTGACCTCAGACTCCGTGTAGCAGAAAGATGACTCTGATGTACAAGCACGAATGGTAAAAGCTGCCATTGTCTCCCCTTCGATACCCATTGCGTAAGGTGCTGACAAAGGTGCAGACGCAGAAAAGAGATGGTCTCTTCGGCGCCCTTGACGGTGCCCAACGGCCTTTAATCATGTGGGCATCCCAACAACCAATTAGGCTATCCTCCTCTCATGCTATGTTACGTATATTGCAGTTGCTCAAGCCAGGCTTGATCCTTGCTGAACTTCATTTCTGGTAAGCCGCCGATGTCACAATAAATATGAAGTAGTATTACCGGAGTTCAGTCCTCCGCATAAGACACCAGGTTAATACAGCATCCCATTAATAATCAATTCGCTGATACGAAGCCTAGCTAACACTGCCTGATCTATTCATGCCCTTGAAAGATCGTCTGCTGATCGGTTCGACCACCTAATAACCCGGCTGCTTCTGGTGAAGGAGCGTAGCTCCACCAATCAAGATAGGGGGCTGTTTAGTCCCCAGCTGTAGCCACGGTTGTGCCTGCAGTAGTACTTTGGCTATACGCGTCCGACTAGAAAAATCTTAGTGGACCTATTGGTTCGTCATGCGCCCTGTTCAGATAGACTGAGCCAATCGATGGTTCATGAAATACTGTATTATGACCTCGGGCAGCGTGTTGCAGCGCGTGTTAGAATGTCAATAAACGCACGCTTCGGACTCTCCTCTCTACCGCAAGCCAGGAGGCAGGTAGTGGTGTATGCGAGCATTATGAAGTGTACCAGAATGCGTAAAACCATTGCCGCAGGTGGTCCGAGCACGATCGCTGCTTGGGTATTAATGCTGAGTGATTTATACGGAGTTTGAGAATGGCTACTTGTGGCTTGCTTAGACTACTACTCTGCAAGGGTTTTGGACTGTGATGACGATACAGCCTCGTAGAAGTTGGCGCGTCTGCGAAGTATTTGACCTATATTATTCGACAACTTCTCCAGATGTCGACCAAATCCTCTTTCAAAGCATCCTCTCAGCAGGCATCACTGCACAGCGCGCTCCCTCAGCAGCTTGTCTTCCCAACTTCTAAGGTATCGATACCTCTCGCTGGTAACATTTTTCAATTCGTTGTGCAATTGAAGCTGGAGTTGTAAGCAACTTAGTATGTACAATTGTGATCTTGGCTTCACGTTCATATCCCTGTACACATATACTGATCGACGTGATATCCGTCAGCAAATTGAGCGCTTTCTGTGCATATAAAACTGGTTGTTCAAGGTTCAAAGACGCTTTCTTCAGCAACAGAATCATAGTACAAACAAGTCAGGTGGTTAAGTGAAGAAACATGTCTCGAGGCGTGCTGTGATCCAGCGCGGTCTACCTACCCTAGGTACCTAGATATGTAAGGTCTTAGTTGACCGGGTATTCGGTAGCGAAAGATGGCGAGGTGGCAGATCTCCGCAGGGATCACCGCAGGGTCCAACTACACGGTGGTACAGTGGCTCCGTATCCAAGCAACAAGAACACAGGTAGTTTTTGCCGCCCTCTCAGCATCTTGCAGTCGAAGATCTTTGGACGTGACAGCGTATTGCACAAATTTGGGAAGCGGTCAATCGGGTCTGAGGTACTATGAAGGAGAGCTGTTCGCCCGGCGACCTCCCACCCATGTCCCAGGCTGATTTAGTCAACTTGATAACGCGATGAGGTCCGTAGCTCGTGATGCGCTTCTACCAGAGGTGTTACGCAAGCTTATTTCACTAACCGGTTTGAGTTGCCGAGAAAAGAAAAGAATCCTAATTAATGTACTACCTTGCAGGGGGTTTAATTGTTCAGTGTGCCCGCGTACTTTGTGTGAGGCGCGGAGGCGGCTTCAACAATTAACCCCCCAGCCATAGTACGCTTAGCTACCCACGGCATCTGCTGGGATGATGGCGTACCTGAATGCCAATCCCAGGTATCCGATCAGACAGGGACCGCCGCGAACCATAAACCTCCGGATGGGACGGGAAAGTACAACGCCCACTGCCGAGGTTGCTACGAGCGTACGAGGACTTCATAGAACCATGCACCATTTAGATACAGCCATAGCCGTAGAAAGCCTAGTGAATGAAGCTGGACTATTAGTCCACATATTCCCAATGATGTGTACTTAAACTTTGACGAGCCTACCTAATCTCTCGGGCGGTGCGTGGCATGCATTTCTGGTGGGCACACCAATAATAATTAAACTATCATTCATCAAGCATTGTCTAAGCCCTCCCTTCCATCTCGCTAGTGTGTGCCCTGCTCCTGCCCAAGTGCTGATCAGGACGCCCAGATCGCTGATCGATAATTGCTAAAGCAGCACGAATAATTACCCAGTTTGTCTCTCGTCCGTGCTTCCGCATTGACTTCATCGATCAGCATCTCCCCATGTTTATTTAGCCTAACATACGTGGCAAAAAGCGTCCTCGTACCCATGCCGCGGAAACAAAGGTATGCGGTGACGTCGGCGGGATACCAGAAAAGAAGCATCTGAGGGTTCGGTCAGGATCATGCCTGAATTGCGCAATTGGTGGGCAATCAGCCCAGATCTCAGCTCGTATCCGAGCTCGAAAAGATCTCCCTGCTGCAATATGAGCGCAGATCCTCAGAGCTTCGCGGTGTCGGATACCCGCCGCGTAAGATACTAAACTAGACCAGGATCGCATTGAGAATCAATTCGCCGACACCCCGAGGTGAGGGTCATTAAAGGTGGGAAACGTCAAGCGACAAAACTCCTGCAAAAAGTGTTCCACCTTTTATGACCACGACCTCGACACAGCCCTACCTGCTACTGCTTGACATGTTACATGTTCATTGTCTGGAAAGATAGCTGCAGATCGGTTTGACCACCTCACAACCTTAATCCAGCTGCCCTTCGTCAGAGGCCCGGTCTGCACCGATATAAAAATTAGCCAGGCCGTAGTGGCAGCACATGGTCGTGCCCCTACCTGTCTAGGTAGGTATTGCTCTGGCTACAAGTGTCCGGCTCAAGATATCTTGATAGCATTGTCTCCATCGTGCGCCCTCTCAGGAAACTCGAGCCAGTTGTTGGTCATAGAATGGTGTATTAGAACGTTGGGGTAGCATGTTGCAGCTTATTCCAAACACGGTTTGACAGATGCTTGCACACACCTTCCCGGACTCTCCACTTCTGCCTCAAGCCAAGACGTAAGAGCGCGGTATGAAAGCAGCATGAAGCACGCGCGTAGCGCGATTCAGTAAAACCATTGGCAAGAAGATCCGGACACTATCGCTCCTAGAGGCGGCTAATACTGAGTGGTTTATGCAATGGTACGGAGTTTGACCACGGCGATTCGTGGCTTGCATTAGACTTACTCCAAGGATCTCGAACCTGATGACAATAATATCGTGGCAAAAGTCGGTGCGTCTGTGAGGTATTCGTCCTATATAACATCGTCAACTCCTCCCCATCCTCGACCAAACTTTTTCTTGCAACATCCTCTCAAAGCATTTCTGCACAGCCCACTTTTTAAGCTGCCCTTGTCATCCTCATAGTTATCGTTACCTCTTGCTACGAACATGGCTCGGTTGTTGTATACTGCCTCCGTGGCCTTCTTCGCCCTCCTAAACCTAGCAGCAGCCGTCCCAAACAAGTCGTCGTCATCCTCAAGCTCCAAGAAGGCCTCTTCAACCACCTCTTCGACATCGAGCTACTGCTCATCGGGATACAAGCAGACAGCCATCGCCCAGACTGCTTCGGTGTGTTACCGTCCATCAGCCGCACGTCTTTTCTGTCAGTACTGACTGATGATACAGTTTGACGATGTCTCTGCTCTACCCCTTGGTGTACCCTCACCCTTGCCCACGCCCTATCACGGTCTGGACTACCAGGCGCTGCAAGTCGTCCAGGTTACCCCAAATCTTCCAGTCATCGGCTTGATCCCTAACACAGGGAATCAATTCGCTGTCTCTTCCGTCATTACTCAAACCACTGGGGGCACCACTATGATCACGACAAACTACCCCATGAGCACCGTTGCAGCATTCGACTTGAGCAGCTTCTTCTTCGGCTGCACCCTGAACGCAGTTGATAGGGCCGCTCAGCCCCCTCAGGCATGCACATTGACTATTACCGGCTACCGTGGCTCCGACAACACTGTGGCCAATTCCAAGATGGTGGCGGCTCAGACCGTGATATATAATCCCACCACTAACACGGGAGCACAACAACTAGCCAACCTCCAGGTATCTTCCGCGTTCAAAGGCGTGCAATTCGTAACTTTCCAAGCTACGATCGTCGGCACCGCGGCCCTACAGACGGATCTTGTGCTGTCTGTTGATACTTTCAAGTACACGACCTACAACTGCAACAAGTCTTAAGCTGCACCGGCGAAGGTAGCGGAAAAAATGGGCAGTGCGCAAGGGAAAGAAGGATCCTTTAGCATCCTTTCAATGGATGGATATCAAGCTACGTATCTCTGAAAATTTGTTACAGATCTGTGCTGGTTCGGCGAATGAGGATACATTTATCTTGAATTGGGGTGATCGACGTAACGGTTCTTCAGCATCTGGGTTACATGCCTAACAAAGACGCAATTCTATTATCCGTTTAGCCGCATGTACATTATTCTAGACAATCTCATCGTCTTGTGGGTAATATCAGATCTGATCTTGAATATCGAATAAACTGTTCTTTTAGAGTCTTTAGGGGTTTTGAACATGTTCATCACAAGCAGGGCGGTCGATTACTAAAGATTATGAAAAATGACCCTGTATTCCAATTTATTAGTTAGTGAGGCTGCTGAATTTGACTATTCGAATTTAAATAATAAATATAGAGGGGTAGTGGCAAGTTTTGCCCGCCCTTAAATCGCTTCTTAATACGCCGTCGACTTACTCTGAGCGTAGTTTAGTAAGCTTAGAGTTAGTGTTTAAGAAGGAATCAGCCTTATTAATAAGGAAATAAAGTATTTTATTAACCTATAAAGGGTGTAAGTCGGAAGTTCGACAGCGAGGAAGATAAATACCCCTATCTATAACCTTCTAATTATAGTCACGAGCGTCTATCTAATTATTTAAATAATTTATTAAGTCACCAAGGCCTTATTCTTATTCATTAATTCAACAATTTATTAGCTAGCTGAATATGCTGAATTAATAAACTAATTATCGACCGCCCTGATCACAAGCGACGGCATGTAGCATGCTCAAATGCTTGATCATGTTCCATTACGGGCAACTTTAGACTCTCCGGTTTCAACGATTCTTCCAATGATTTGATCAATCACCAGAGCCACTCAAGCGGGTGACAAAATTCTCCGCAATACGAAACCAAACAACAATACAATGCTTCATCCTACTACGGACCCCTCACGTCGTAAGGTTAGACACCGAGTTAGATCTGTACCTTAGCAGAGGTCAGATACTTATACTGACGTTTCAGAGCCTAATAAATAAGATATAGAAATGCTACGCCAAAGTATATTGGTTACGCGTTGGCGTTGTGTCGCAACGCGAGCGACAAACTTTCGCTCGCGCAGTTTTCTTGCCACTGTCCCATGCAAACCCCGCACCCCACACGACTCCAGCTGCGGATACCCGCTCAAGGCTCTGAAGCTCCGACCACAGCAGTCTAACGCCAGGAATACATAGCAGTATGGTTAGAAAAGGTTCAACTCTCATCAAAGACATCAAGTACCTAGACAGCAAAAGGAAAGTCATTGCTGTTTGCGGAACATAAGATATAAAAACATGATATGAGCGTCCCCACCAGACAATCTGGGATGTACAGGGCCAAGCTATAATGAAGCCACATGCCATGCACAAAATCTGATTAGGTCGAGCATACTTTATAAGAGGCTAGAGAACTCCATTGCCTAAGCTTTCATAATTGGTAGTCCAGGCCTAGCTCTGCCTCAGTCATGCCACCACCGGATCCTCAAAGGCCAGCACGATCCCTCAAGGGTCGAGTAGCCATAGTCACCGGTGCCGGAGCGCTGGCAGGCGGCATCGGCAACGGTCGCGCGACCGCAATCCTGCTCGCTGAAGACGGCTGCTCAGTCGTCTGCGTAGATCTCGCGCACGATCTCGCGCAAGAGACCGTCGCCATGATCCAGAGCGAAGGTCACGGTGCCGGCACCGCCATCGCCGGCGACGTGACCAACGCCTCAGACTGCGCACGCATCGTCTCCACCGCCGTCTCAACATACGGCCGTCTGGACATCCTAGTGAACAATGTTGGGATTCTTGGACCGAAGGGTACAGCCGTCGAGGTGGATATTAATGAGTTTATGAAAGGGTTGGAGGTCAATGTCGCGAGTATGGTGTTGATGGCCAAGTATGCTATTCCGGAGATGGCGAAGAACGAGGGGCAGTGCGCGGGGAGTATTGTGAATATGGGGAGTGTGGCGGGGTTGATGGGTGGGACGCCGAGTGTGCTGTATCCGACGAGTAAGGGGGCGGTTGTGAATATGACGAGGGCGATGGCGGCGAATCATGCGCGGCAGAGGATACGGGTTAATTGTTTGTGCCCTGGTGAGACGGCCCCTGAGGCGGCTTGACAGACATTGAAGGATAATTGTTAACATGTTACTATAGGCATGGTGTACACGCCAATGATGTACCACGGTGGCATGAGTGAACAGGAGCGGGAGGCACGGAGAACCCGGAGCCTGCTTCAAACAGAAGGAAATGGCTGGGATGTTGGTGCTGCTGTGAGGTTCCTCGCAAGCGACCAGTCTCGTTGGATGACTGGTAAGCATATATGAACCCTTAGGCTTGACCCGAGCAGTTGATTGAAGTACAAGCTGATAAGATCGTTTTACAAAGGCGTTATTTTGCCCCTTGATGCGGGCGCGACGGCCGCTACTGGGATTGGCGTTAAAGCGCTGCATGACTCGACTAGTACTAAGAAGGATTAATCACACACCATGTTAAATACGCCTCGGATCAATCCTGTCGATCACGGCATCAACACGATACGAACTGAATGGGATACTTGGAGGCCTCCTTTTCTCGAGCACTTAGCATAAACTGATCGATGCTGAATACTCCACATTTTGCTCGCCTTCTTGCCGCTGATTCTTGTCCTGATCGACTGGCTACAACCCCGGCCACTTCTCTCAACGCCCGTGAAGTGCTTTGTTCTTGCGTTGACTTGAACAGTGGGTGTAGGTGTATGATGATTACGAGACAAGATGTGCCACGATTGCTAAATTGAGCATTGAGCATAGCATTTGCTTGCGGAGTTGTTATTTCATTCCCTTCTTGTCGTCTATCAAGCATGGTATCCCACAATGGAGGATGCTCATCGTCCAATAATATGTCTTTGGTGACTTGGGCATTTCACGCTTGAAAGCACGCCCGGCGCCAAGGCGAGTGGGACGTATCAGCACGCACGCGACGACGTTAAACCCCGAAACTCTCAAAGCCTCTTGCCATGTGCAGCTTGCAACTCACTGGGGCAAAGGTCTTTTGAACCGCGTTGCCTGAAGCATATATTGGCAGAAGACCCATTGAAGCTTGCTCGCACAGTTCTTGCTAGTGCGCGCAGAGGTTTGAGAGAGATATAGTAACGACGCACTCCGACGAAAGCCTTTGCGGTCCATTCCGGCAACGTTGGCATAGTAGGTTAGAGCGAAGATGATTCTGTAGTTGTAGTGAATTTTCCATGCTGGATGCTGCACACAACGGTGTATGTGTTCTTAAGTAAAAGTTATATTCTGCATGACTGATCTTGCGCTTGGCCCAGATAATGTTGGCAGAAAAATTCTCGTCCTACAACCGTCCTCGTCCAGTTAAGGTCAACCGTCGTAATCTCGTCTTGATTTTTCCCTCAAACCCTTGCTCCCTTTCGCCCTTGTGCACCCTTTCATCACGCCCCAGTGACCACCTCCTATCGTTGCTTACACTGCTCCGCTTTTCCTTTGTTGGGCTGTGTAACGGGCAGTCCAGCGCGCATTTGAGCGGACTACCACAGCTACTGCTGCTCAGGTCCGTGCTGCTCGTGTGGGAGCTGTTACTGGCCGAGCTGCTAGACCGAGAGCGTGTTTCCATTTCTGTAAGGACATCGACAAGGGAGACGCTGAGACGGGAGTTTACGGGAGTCGATGGAGGAGTAGAGTTATCAAGAAGTTCTGTGAATTTGGACGACATTGCTTCGACGCGTATTGTGTAGGGTAAATGCTTCGAGGCAAGTGATGAGAGGGTTTCGAGAGGTAGCAGAAGAATAATGGTGCGAGCTTTAAGCGTTTTGATGGATGGTGCAGAAAACTGTTGCCTGGCAAGCGGGAAGGCTTCACACTGATAGCAGCTTTTTCTGGATGAAAGAGTTTTTCCGCCTGGTATACAGCAAATAGAGGTTTTCTGGACGAACAGAGAAATAGTTTTTCTACCGGAAGTGCGGACACAGCAACTTTTCTAGTTTCGCCCTCTTACCACACATTCTCAACCCACGGAGGACGCAAGCCCCCTCAAAGCACCTAACGTTGCCCCTGCACGTTCACGATAACAAAACCCCGGAAGGCGCAGAAGCCGCGGAAGGCTTAGGCATGACGAAGAACTGAGACGGTTCCCAGATCTCCCGTCACGCCGTTCAACCACCAGAAACCCCGGTAAGCGCGGTTTCGTATGCTCCGAGCCTCGAGGCGAAGCAGCCGTCGGGGGTTTTACTGGTTGCGCAAGCAGCTAAACCGACAAGATCTGCCGACGCTTGAGGTTGAGGTGGACGTTGTTCGTCAGCGCTCGGCACGAAATGTCCTGCTTATGGCGTTACTTCGGCTGCTGAAGATCGCGGTCGCTTGAACTTTCCAGTAACAACCTTGGAAATCAACCACGAGCGCGGAAGCGCGCCGTTCGAGTTGCGAGAGAAAAGAGCACCTATTATTAGCCTAGACCCTGAATCAATAAGCATAATTGCCAACTCATCTCAGCGATCGACCTATCCAGAACCTATGAAGGGTGCTTCATATTGTCCTGGGGAGGAGGGAGAGGCGCAGAGGCAAATTGTTGCATTAAGTGGTGAGCTTTTCGCTGCCATCACAACAATCCAACCCATAGACTCTGCTACTACATTGATTGCGAACAAAAGGGAGCCAGGCTGCCAGACCTGCCAGTTGAACCGTCTGCACCAGATCGGTAGGTAGACTCGTTCGCGGTTTCGTAAGCGATACCCTGCTAGCAGTTTAGATCTGTCTACCAACGTACGCGTCCCCAACGATGTTCGCTTTCGCCACTATCGGCATCGCTGAAGCATGCATCACCGAGATCAAGCTACCGAAGTTCATCCCGAGTTTTATTAGATGGCGATCTGTAGCCGCGGATTTCGATATGCAGTCGCGCGCCATGGTACCAATACGCAGCGCAGCAGTAGGCTGAGTTGTCCCGGGAGACTCAAGCTGCGCACTCTTGCACGCGCAATCCTTTGCCTGTGAGCCCTTATCCTTAGGAGTTCGGATGTGCCGAGTCGAAGGGTGCCTCATCTCCATCCACGTCCTCTACCACGACCTCCTCTGCCTCTTCCAGACCCTCTACCACCCCATCCTCCTCTTCCACCTGATCCACCTCTTTCCATCCGCTCCTCTGATGCAGGTGCTGCTTTCGCTCTCTCCTCGAGTGCTTCCTCCGAGGCGTGAAAGGGATTCGATATCTGGAGTAATGTACAAAAAGCCCTTGTCTGAGGATTGCTGTATTCCCTTGGCATGCCCTGTACTTTTTGTCCTACGGCTGCATTGTAAACTGGTGCCGTCCGCTCAAAAGTTTCGGGAATCGTGGGCTTGCCACTTCTTACAATATTCTCCTCAACCCACTCTTCTTCGCGTTCGATTTCGGATCTATAGTATGATTCACTTTTTGCAGCTGGAACACTAGCAGAGCGGTCGCCAAACGTTAGTTCGTTTGCAAAGACTCGTGTTATCGCAAGCCACTCTTTGTCATACTCAAGCTTCAGGGGCCTGTTAAGCTCCTCTCCAGAGTGCGTCAAGGGTAGCACTTCCAGTAACTGAAGAAAGTCGCGATTAGGCAGACACTTGTCCAGAGAAAGAAAGTCGGTCACCCGATTGGTTATATCAGCCGGCGGAGGTAGAGGTGGATCGTTTCTGACTTGATCAACCGGTGCATTTTTTCTAAATGCGGCTGGCAACTGTGCCCTTAACTCTTCGGATACGGTCTCATCTACAGTCCTCGAGGGCCGCTGGAATGTTGCTGGCAGCTGGGCTCGTAGATCCTCATCAGCATCCGCGGTAACGCTTCCCTGCAAGGCTCCTTGTCCGACTTCCGGCACGCCATCGACGTTCAGCTCAGCGTCCTTAACATTTCCCGCTGGCGGGGCTGAGACACCATTGGTCGAAGACCCGTTGGCATTTGGTCTAGCTGAAGGCCCATCGTCTGTGTGCTCCTTGTTGTGATGGTCCAGGATGGCCGCATACTTTACATGCAAGTGCGCGCTGAACCAATAAGGCGGTCTGAGTCGATCCAGCACGAGCTTTGCTGCAACGCTCCCAAGTTGTCCCGCTCGTGCATCGGCTTCGAAATGGTCTTTCTGCTTGAACAGCCGTTGCCAGTTACCCTTCCACTCAATGCCCCTCGGCCAATCATGGCTTATTCCCACGTCTACTTGGGTTCGCAGCTGCAGTAGCTTTCGCGTGTCCAGCTCCCGTACGTGGTAGATGCTCTTGATGTCATCCTGATTGTGGGGCAGACGTTCATGATGAGGCTTCTTGTAACTGTAGCCTTTCCAGATCCCTGAAAGGCCAGCAATGCGGAGAGGACCTAAGCGTACAACGTTTGCAGCTCCCATGTAGTAGATGTTCGGTGCGACCCAGCCACCGTAGTACAGCTCAGACAAATAGTTGCTCGCTTCGTGATTGCCGCCCACGAAGATTGTCAGATAGGGAGCTGTCCGTGTGCCAGAGTAGTACTCATGAAAATCACACATCTCTCGATATTTGGCCGGCATCGACACGCAGTTCAGGTCGTATGCATTGCGAACTGACTATCTATGTTAAATAGATCTGATGGTACGTATGTTCGCAGGTTAATACCTGGAAATCGCCACATATGATGAGCAAGTCTATGCCATCCCAGCCTTTGACATCGCATGCCCTGTCAATAGACGCGTAGATTGCGTGAAGGGTGCCATGTCCCTACAGCATGCCGTCAATGATGCGTCTGACGAGGCAGGAGTATACGTACGCAGCCTTCCACAGCTAGACGCAATCCACGACTGTCATCAGTCTCTGACTCCATATCAGTTGTGCATAAGTCTTGAATGGCTCGACTTTGCGGGTCACGCAGCTATTGTAACGTGAAGTTGCATAAGTGAATAATATGGACATCGAAGCGGACGGCTAAATACATAGCGGCAAGCGCTTTTTGCGGAGTTAAACAACCTCAAGCACCAGACTTCGGGGTCTCAGGGTCTGATCGCGGTTCGCGCTTGTGCTCTGGAGACAAGCTCTGCTGCTCAACTCGACATCAGTTATTGGCGCGACGACGCATCTCGCCCCGTCGGCTCTTTGAAAGAGGACTAGAGGGTGCTACCCAGTCGAAATATGGCGATGAATGATCTGACTGCTCGGCTCGAGCACCTCCACCAAGCTGCCCAAAGGATGTCAACCACGGCTCCGACCATTTCTGCTCTGTTGGAGTCACAGTACGATAGGATTACCTTTGAAAATAGACTTCCAAGTACTAAGGCACGAGCTACAGAGATCTGTGGATCATGTGGCAGTCGCCTAGGACCAGGAACTGCTACGACAAGCCCGGCTAAAACAAAAAAGCCATCAAAGAGCGGAAGCCATGTGCAATCTTCCCCAACAGCGATCTCGCGTTCAGAAGACGATAGCATGATGATATTTGAATGCCATCGGTGCAATGCTAAAACCAGGATACATTTATCTACCCAGCCGAAACACAAGCCTATGAATCGAGACGTGAACGTCCGAGGAAGTCCTGCTGGAATCGAGAAGAAACCTAATTCTGCACAGTCAAAAACCTCTTCTCCGGCACCCTTGGTAGTCGATCCGGAGTACGGGAGTCTCAATACTAACAGTAAGAAGCGGGTCAAGGCTCGCAAAGGAGGTGGACTTCAAGCAATGTTGGCAAAGAGCAAAGAGAACCTTAGGTCTTCAGCTACAGCTGGCCTCGACCTCATGGATTTCATGAAAAGTGCTTGAGCCAGTTAGGGCCCTGATGCGACTGCTCGATGCTAATTCCATGTCTCAAAACCGACAATTTCATCAAGGGCACCTAGGTTAAGTTAAAAAGGGTTGGTCAATCGGTCCTTGAGCTAATCCCTAGGTATGCTACAAGACAGTTTTTTCGAGCACTGTGCTCTCTCCTCACACTCTGGGCAGTCCGAGACGCAACGGCCTGAAATCGAAGTTGCGGGAAAGTGCCCCTCCTTTCTGCCCGCTGCGACCGCCTGCGAAGCCTGCCTCCAGGGGGAGGCGGCGTGGCGTCATTGGTTAGCCCCACCAAATTGTTGGCTCGAGATCTCTCAGGAACCAAACTTTTTGACTCGAAATCCTATTTTGAGTCATCAGTTTCACTCACCTCCACAAGAGGACCATATAATCGACTAAACCCGCCCAGGAGTTGCAGAGGACCAGCAAGCACAGTAGAGTCGAAGCTGGCAGTCAAACATTGAAAGAGCAGGACCGTGCCGACCATACTCAGTCACGAACTCGTTACATTGATAAGGCAGTTACAAGTGCATATCAAAGTTACAGACATGGACTCCTCTTCAGGCGCGGCGGACCATCCCCAAGTTATGAACGCAGGCACCAAGAACATCGCTCAGGACCTTTTTGAGGACATGCGCAACAAAGTGGAGGGCTTGGCGGTTCAGAATCAGAATGCGGATGAACAAGGCCTTTCAGGACATGACCAGACGGAGGAAAACGAGCAAAAGGTTGTTGATGAGATAGACAGTCTGTGTATGAACTGCCACGAGGACGTGAGTTAACCGAGTGGTGCCCTCTCTTAACAGGAGGCTGACATAATCGTCACAGGGAACTACGCGCCTGCTCTTGACACGAATTCCCTATTTCCGCGAAGTCGTTATCATGTCCTTCTCTTGCCCTCATTGCGGCTTCCAGAACTCGGAAATACAGCCTGCGGGTGAGATTCAGCAGCGAGGAGTGAAATTACTCTTTAGGCTTGATAACACCGATGATCTCAATAGGCAGGTGGTGAAGAGCGACACCTGTGTGTTTCGGGTGGAGGATATTGATTTGGAGATACCCGCCGGTCGCGGTCAGCTTACAAATGTCGAAGGACTATTACGGATGGTGTCGCAGGATTTGGAGCAACAGCAAGACCAGCGAAAGGAGGTTGATCCAGACCTGTACGGGAAGATCTCAGCCGTGATACAGTCATTGCAACAGCTCGTTGATGGTTCCAAATTACCCTTCACTGTCAGCATCGATGACCCTGCGGGGAACTCTTCCATTGAACCAGCGCCCGGTGATAGAGGAGGCAAGTACAAGAGATCGGAGTATCCTCGGAGTGCAGAACAAAATGCTGGGCTTGGGATCGGTCCTGCTAGTGAGGAAGAGGCTCCCGCCCCGGAAATACGTCCAGAGTACAGAGCAACACAGATGATGCCGGAAATGCCAGAGGACGGGACCCTCGATCAGGACACTGATATCGTCGAGGGAGAGGTATACACGTTCCCAGCAAGCTGTCCTGGTTGCATGAGGGACTGTGATACCAATATGAAGATGGTTAATGTACCTCATTTCAAACAAGTAATCATCATGAGCACCGTCTGCGAACACTGTGGCTATCGAAGCAATGAAGTTAAATCGGGGGGCGAGGTTCCTGAGAAGGGCCGCCGGATAACATTGTCCATTGAGACGCCGGAAGACTTGTCTCGTGACATTCTAAAGTCCGAGTCGTGCAGCCTAGAATGCCCTGAGCTCAGCTTGAGCGTGGAGCCCGGAACTCTTGGCGGCCGCTTCACAACGATAGAAGGTCTACTCAGCCAAATCAGAGACGACTTACAGTCATCAGTCTACAATACGGACGAAATCACAGGCGTCCTAGGTGATTCGACGACTTCTGAGGAGAGGTCGAAGTGGTCGACTTTCTTCGGCGATCTCAACACGGCCATTGAGGGCAAGATGAAATTTCTCATCATTCTGGAAGATCCATTGGCTAGCAGCTATGTGCAAAGCAGGATTGACGGTGAGCCGGATTCACAGATACTGGTGGTGGACTATGAGCGCACAGAAGACGAGGAAGAGCATCTTGGTCTCAACGACATCAGAACCGAAGGATATGAGGAAGAGGAAGAGGATAAGAAGGAAGAAGAAGACGATGATGGATCCAAAACGGAAGTCGACGAAGCTGAGCACCAAGAGGCTGACATTAGTCCTCCCGGAGGCGTGAAGTGGGTAATGCTACATCTTACGTCGCGCCACCTTCCGGCTTTATACTGAGTTAGGCGGTTCAGACGGCTTTGTGTAGGGCTAAACAAGCTGGATGAGAGGGACTCTCGGTGATGAGGTAGTTAGACCTGGCCGAGTCGAAGATCGATGAGCGGTAGAGTGGTATGTGAGCCAGTGTGTATATCGAGCTAGACGTTGCGATTCAACATTGCAGTTTTGCCATGGAGTGCTTTATCGCTCCAATCCGAGTCGGTACTGTTTAATATTCGACGAGCGTATCTTGGCATCCCTGATAACTGCACTAGCTCAGAACCGTCTTGTTTCCAGTTTGGCAAGTGTATCTGGACGGTCAAGCTGTCTGAGATGTCATTGATCCGCCAGTGGATTCGCATGCACTGTAACGCTCTTGATCGAGACCATCTGCTTCGGCCTGTGCTTCTTATCCACCTCCAGCGCCTCGAACCTCTCCAGCGTACCCCCTTCCTCCGCACCCTCAATCACCCTCCCAAACACCGTATTCTTCCCATCCAGATGCGACGCCGGCACAAAACATATAAAGAACTGGCTCCCATTCGTATCCGCGCCTTTATTCGCCATGCTGACTATGCCCCTGGCATTGTGCCGCAGCGCAGGCCTGATCTCATCTTCAAACGTCGCGCCATATACGGAAGCGCCGGGGTTGGCCTTGGGGTCGAATCTGGGGTTTGGATCGTCGGGGGTGGGATGGTGAGGGGCGCCGGCTTGGAGGATGAAGCCGGGGATGCAGCGGTGGAAGGGGGAGTTGTCGTAGTAGTGCGAGGCGCAGAGGGCGAGGAAGTTGTATGCGGTTTTGGGCGTGGATTCGCAGAAGATCTCGAGCTTGAGGTCACCGAGGTCTGTATGTAGCTGGATGTGAGAGAGTCAGTGCATGGTAGTGGGGTAGACAGAAAGGAGGCGTGGGAGGGTATGGACTCGGAGGTGGGGTGGGGAAGGGAGATACAGTAAGGTAAACGTACAGTGACGGACATGGTGCTTGCGCAATAATGCGATCAACATGCTGATGCTGCCAGTATGAGGCGTAATGTGCAGGGAGAGGAATCGTGTGGCTGCAGTCCGCTCAACGGGTGGATGCAGCCTTGAAGGATGTTGGTGTTGGTGCGGGGGAGAGGCACATGGCAGAAGGGAGGGGCGGGAGCGAGGGACAAGGGCGCCGCAACAACGGTGGTGAAGGAGTGGATTCGACGACACGGCAGCAGAAGTACACGAAACCTCCGGACACGATGATTAAGCACAACGTTCTGTCTTTCATGAACTGATACAACTATTCTTACGGCTTCGTATTGCCTTATTTGAACAACACCACCACCCTCCGTCAAGCGAGTCCACTGATCTCGAACTACGTCACAAGGACTCGTCCAACGAACCGGTCTCAACTGCATCCTTGCCAGCCTGCCTTACGGCTGCTTACTCAACGCGCATCAACCAAAACTTACGCTTGACATCACTCAGCGTGTGTACGAATTATCTTTATCAGAATACTCTCACAGCAAGAGTTGGTGTTGCCGGTGCGATTGGGAGGGCGTACAACTCCGGGGAGACCAATGTTGTTACCGGAGCAGCCAGGGCTGCGTGGGACAATATGACAGCGTTTGTACGGGTCTGCGGACCCCCAAACAGCAATTTTCTCGTTGGGTACCCTGGTATATCGGCGACTTTGGTGAGTCTTGAAAGATGGGACGTCGCCCTTGACGAACGAGCAAAGGGCTACATCACGACAATCGGCACTCCATGAACAAACTGCTAACGCAACGCTCAGCCCCGAATAGAAGGCAAAGTCGAAATACGGCCCTCCAAAGGCATCTCCGCACCCGTCCTAATATCCCTCGTTACCATCTCCCTCCAACGCCGCGAAACAATCCATCCCTCCGCCGATTCCGTCACTAAGAAGCACCTCGCGGCGCCGCGCAAAGAGATCACAGATATCGTAGGCAAGGAGATGCTGCTCTTCCGTTGTCCCGCTGGCCGGGAATACGAAAGCATACTATCCATGGACCTGCCCTTTGTAATTTTCATACCATTCGGGCGCGGGGGCGAGGAGATAGCGAAGCGGGTCCCCCCCGCAAGCTTACAACTACCGAGCCGGACGGCAGAAACGTACTACGAGCTAGTGGTTACAGTGCAGCAGGGGCATACCGAGCAGAACAAGTACGCGTTCCCGGTGCCGCTTACGCGGTACGACACGCTATCAACATTCGGGATGTACAACCGGCCAGAGAGCATGGAGAAAGTCTCGGACCACCTGGTCACGCTGGGGATATCGCTGCCGCGGTGGTCGTACGGCCCGCTGGACCCGGTCAGCGTGTATATCAAGATCTCGCCGAACCCGGACTGGATGCACAAAGCCAAGAAGGTGACGATCCAGAAGATCACGATTGGGATCGAGGAAGAGGTTATTTTTAACCATGAGGGCGATGAGCCGAGCAGGAAGGTCAAGATGCTGGCGAAGCAGTCGCAGGCTGTGGGGGTCAGGATGCCGGAGGCGGGGTATATGACGAATTTGGGGTTGGTGTTTCCGGCGAAGGAGATTAGGGATAGTGAGGGCATTGTTCCGAGGGGGAAGAAGGAGTTTCCGATGTACACTGTCAGCGGGTTTACGACGACTGGGACGCTGTATAAGATTGAATATTATTTGACGGTGAAGGTATGATTGCTAACTCGCATACGTTGGCCAAGCAATTACTGATATGCTGAGTAAGGCAACAATGTCCGCAGCCAAAGACATCATACTGCGACAACCGATCGTCGTCTGTCCATTCGACCACGCGGACTGCAAGGAGGAGATGGAAGCTATAGCAGCGGCAGTCGAAGACTCACGGCATATCAGCCCGGAGAACCCCATGCTACCAGCACCTGTGATAATACGAGCTAATGATTACAATGGTCTACGGGCACTGGGCTTTACGATGGTGGGAGGCCAACGGAGACCCCTGATTGAATGAAGAAACGACAATCCTCAGTGCTAAAGCTACGGCGGTACCACGACTCCTTATCAACGGACGGCGGATCTCTGAGCTGGAAATGCACCTTAGCTCTATTTCCGATGCTAGGCGCCCACTCTCCTCTATCGTACTGTAATGACGGCGCGTCGGCGGGAGTTCATGGCGTTAAGGGGCCTTGGTTTCCAACTTTCAGTGAAGGAACTGGATTTCGAAAACGGACGGTCTTTTGCATGCACATGGTACCAATACCTTGATGGTATCTGGCGTTGGTTATGCTAGTTGGCGTTGGATACTGTGTTAGGACAGCTCATGCGTCCGGTGTTGGGAAGGAGCTTGCATTGGAGCTGGGCGAATGGCCCGTGCATCCAACGTCTTTGGGTTCTATGTAAACGCCAGCAGGGGTTGGATATCCCATCTGGTTCTTTTTGCGTAGGCCTTCTGTATAAATTTACTATATTCGCCAAGGCTTGCTTTTGGTACCGTATGAAGTATTTCCTATTTGGTTGGTGTGCACCCTAATGAGGCTGTCCCTTTTCAGATGCCCTACAGTTGACCGGTTGTACCTCAGCAGATCTAACGTGATGGTCCGTCCCAACCGTTCTGTTCGCTGATGTAGTTGTAAATGTTGGATTAAAGCAGTGGTAGCCTCGGCATTATGGAGTACTTCATGGACGCGGAGCATGATGATGTTGACGAACTCTCGTTCAGATAATACTACGGCGGCCGCGGAATTAACAATCACCTAGTCCACGCGTATACCTAGCTCACGACGTCCGCTAATTGTACGCGCAAATCTGATCTCGTAACCATTCACATCCTTGTAGAGCAGTTGTGATCTGCTCTCGAGCCGGCTCTTGTCCAAGGGTTACGCGGGATGCTTTCCGCTAGTCGAAAGCGCGGTAACATTCTGTTACGTCGAACATTATGCCCATTTGACCGCGCTACTACCGGGTCGATGTGGGTTGTATAATAGGGATAGAAGACATAAAGACATCTCCGTGGCCGGCAAGCACTAGTAGTTGACAGATTATTACCTATCGACTTTGAAACCTTCAGACTGCACAAGAAGCTGTTCGATATCGGAGAACAATAGGTAGGCGCTTGGACTTTCATCCCGTTTATCGAAAACAGTTGGACCGTATCATAATATCCTTACGGTGCAACATAGACTGCATACCTCCCCATTTCCCTGTCCTACCTCTAACACTCTCCAAAAAGCTATTGAAGCGCACTGCTATTTCAAGCAAATAAAAACGTTCTCTAGCACCCATCCCTATCTTGCTCCTCCTCATCTTAACATCTCCGTATCCCTTGATCTGTGTATCCACGCGTCGAAATACAGAAAGAGATAAGCATAACGCCGAACTGTTTCCCCCATGGGACCCCGTTTCGATCCGTCTATTTCCATTGAATGGAAAGCACATGGCAAGATGGCGCACTCCGAAACTCTGGCTCCTAACTTAAAATGGCTTTCTCAACTCCCCTTCGCCCCTCTGAACGATTTGGATATACAAACCCACTAAACCATAGCCAAGCAATATACCAAATTCTCCTCTTCTGCTTGTCTTCCAAGTCCCTTAAGCCCATCTCCCACGCACACCGCCCAACCTTCTTCTGCCCTGACACAACGAGCCCCGCCTTCCCCAATCTAAGTTCTCTACCTGGGGCCCTTCCCGCGTTTTCCAAGCTAAAGCTACAAAAGACAATCAGCGACCATTCAGCGGCTCATCGACAACATGCCAATGTACGAGATCCAGCACGTCTGCCCGATAACGCCGGAGCAGGAACAGAAGCTGGTGGACGCGGTGACGGCGATCCACACGCGGAAGTTTACGACGCCGAGTTTGTTCGTGAATGTTGAGTTTAAGGACATTAGCCCCGGGAAGGGAAAGGGAGAGGGATATGGAGGGAGTGGCGATGGGGGTGGGGGGAGGATGTACGTTGCGGGCGTGAAGGTAGGTCATGTCCTCTCTCTGTGACTTGAGATTTGGAAGCAGGGCAGGGAAGAGGAAGAGAATAGGGGAAATGATCGGTCTTAGTGCCCTCTTTCTTTCCTTGGGATCAGGGAAAGAGACCGATATATCACCTGAAGTTAGCTTCAGTGCTTCAAGAGTAGATCTCCGCTAAAAGTTCTTGAATGTCATTCGCCGCATGCAAAGAACAAATCCATTCTAGGCACAACCCCACAGCCCATCGCTAACCACAACCCTCCTCTCCGCATGACAGAAATCAGCGAACCGCATCCTCGCACACGTCCGCCCCGGCCCTTCGCGTACCCAAGCAGACTGGGCCGACGTCTGCCAGCAGCTCCTCGCCGCTTGGAACGACACCATCAACCCCAGTCCCGACCCTAGTTCAAACCCCAGTAAATTCTCCACCTCCACCACCTCCACCATCACCACCAATGGAACCAGCCCAGGAAACGATGCACCCAATAAATCCAACAAGGATTGTGAGCTCCGCGTGATATTCATCCTGGGCGACATCATCGGCGGCTTCGAAGCTGGGTTTCCGCTCCCGCCTGCTGGGAAGGATAAAGAATGGTTGAGGAGCAATATGGAAGAGTTTAGGAAGCTGGCGCGGGAGGGGGATGAGGATTTTG
>JAGFMK010000559.1:0-15978 GCA_021030975.1 Lichenothelia convexa | reverse complement strand
GGGGAGGGGGGGTCTATGGGCTACTTTGGGGGATAGCTGGTGTTGGGTTGGGGTGGGGACTGCCGTGGGTAGATACACTGTTTTATGGGGAGGATGGTGAGGATGAGAAGGGCGAGGGCGAGGTGGAGAAGAGAGAGGGCGAAGGGATGGGGGCTGCAGGAGGCACAGGAAGGCGGAGAGGGAGAGGAGAGGGATGGGAGCAGGTGGTCAGGAGTGTGGGGGCTTTTGTGGGGATTGCGTTCGCTATTGTAAGCTTGGTCCAACTGCTCTCACTTTCCTCCGCTAAAATGTTCCGTGTGCTAACGATTGACAGCGTCGTCTTCCCTGGCAATCTACCCTCCAAGTCTCCCTAACCCTCGCCCTCGTAAACCCAGTAATATGGTACCTGCTGGACCGTACCAAACCTGGGTTCATCCTCTCGTCTACAGTCGGAATCCTCGGTGCAGCGAGCCTCCTCCTCATCAACCCTGACATCGTTCCACCTCCGACACAACCAACACGCGCTTCGTCCGCACGGATCTCCACCGACAATGGAACTGTGGGCGTGGTTGCACAGGAGTGGAGCGATGGATGGGCGTACGGTCTGCTGACTACCGAAATGGTGGGAGTAGCGACTTGGATTGCGAGCGTATTGTTTTGCAGTTGTGTCTGCTTTGGCAACATAGGCCGAAGGTTGGCATTGAGAAGAGGCAGGTAATAAGAGGACTGATAGATGATATCCATAGAAGTAAGCATTAGCTTAGCATGGGCTTGGACGAAGTCTCTACAGTTAGTTTGACCAACATTCAAAGTAGCATCTTTAACACTCCCCAGGACTCTTCAAGAGACGGCCCATGACCGCTAGGCCTCATCTGCCATCAGAGTATTCGACAGAGCTTATGGAGTCTGCCAACCGATCCCATCGCAGCACGCCTCAGGTTCCTCTCGCCAGTCATACCTAAACCGAAAACCCATCCATGCTGTGCCCAATGCGCCTATTTTCCGCTCCTTGACATAACACTAGAACCGAATGGCCTTGAAGATTGCTCGGAATGCGGCCTTACGCCTGTCATGGAGCCTGCTTACCTCATGTTTGCCGGCCGCGGGGTGTTGTAGGGCTTAGCTGCGAGTGTGTGCCAAGATCGATCCATGGATGGATGCTGCCCCTTAATTTAGCTTCCGCTGCATGGAAATGTTTGCTTGCATGAAATGATGAATCACAACGGTCGACTAAGGTAAGCAAGCTTTTACCCCAGCGCGACCTTTCCTTTTTCATTCTTGCGCGCACACAGTTAAAAGTCTCAGAAATTGAGATACAAAAGCTGAATCAATCACGTGTGTGGTGATGATTGACGATGTCCGGGTAAAGATAGTGGGGGATGTTCTGCCACGATTTGAATAGTACCTTGCTGACTGCGTGAGGGATGGAAGTCGGGGACTAGAAAACGGCTGAAACGTGATGAAGACAATCAATCTTTCTGCTCGCACCTCCTTTAATGATTCCACTCTCTTTCAAATAACTTGAGATTGCCGCTCAGCCTTTTACCTCTCTCCTTTGGGCAGTCCTTGTTTGGCTTGATCCTTACCCTGACACCTGGCTTTGCAGCGGAAGCCTCGGCTTCATGTCGTGCGACGTGCGTCAGGATAAAGAAAGTATTCTTTCGGTTTGACAGGCTCGAACCCCAGCTTCTGTCACCTTGCTCACAAATTCGTCTCCATCTTTCTTTGTTCGTTGGCCTGATGATAATTGGATAATGTCGGCAAAGTTTGCGCTGTTGAGTCCGCTCTTCCTCAGGTAACCTTGTCACAGGGCCTGTCCTCTGCTCGGAGGTAGGTACTTTGTCAAGCCCTGAGTGACTTTGCAGCAATGGCTCGACCGTTTTAGAAGTTTGCTTGGAAAGTGCAAGCGAGACAGCAGCCAAAACGGGATGGCAAGGGCAGACAGGGCAAGGTTTGGATCGCGTGCTGCGGCGGGCCCAGAAACGCCCCAACGGCGCGCTAAACTTCACTTATCGGAGGCCCTGCGCCCTTGTGTATCACGCCCGTAAACTGCGTGAGACACATCTCTGTCCACCTGGACACCCAAACTTCTACTGCGCCAAAGCCTCTCCATAGAGCAGCTTTTTATCCCAGAAGCTGCAAAGGCGAATGATAGCCTTGTGCTTCGTCTGTACCTGCGCCTGGAGCACACGCTTCGCTTCAACCTCCCTTCTCCCCGTTATGGACGGGCTCATAAAAGTTGGCATTCCTCCATAATGCGGCTCCGGCAGCCCCTTGCATGTCAGATTTATCCTTCACTTTTCTTTGGTTCCAAACCACCCCTCCTCTTCTGTTTGCCCCGATTCTGGATCCATTCTGAGGAAATTCTTTCATCTGCGAAAGCAACCCCGCCCTGAGCTAGAACGCAAGGGAACAGGGCGGTTGCCTGTTGGCATTTTGCGAAAGAACTCACACATCCAAGGGGTATTTCACCCACCGCCATATCATCGCTGCTCCTACCCGTCCATCACTGCCTCTGCGGCTTTACCTTTCATCAAGCTTGGTTGTATATGCCTCAGTATATTGGTATTATACCCATTCATAAGTACAAACATCAAGCCCGCGCGAGCCTGGAATTCTCCAGCCTTGGTGCGTTCATGTGCCGTTCGTGATGTTGCCTTATTATAACCTTACGCTGAAGTTTGTGTAGACGTCCATGCCCAAAACGAACGTGGATACACCCTCCAATTACAGCATCAAACCGCTCTGCTGTATCCAAACCTTCCGCAACACCGTACCAACTCAGCCGTATCCTCCACCGAGCCCTCGGCTAAAAGAAAATGCCAATCACACTACTTGGTGGGTCAACGACGACTATGACAACGAATGTCAGTTACTGGGCCGAAGATAACGTTGTTGGGAGTAACTCTGCTTATATGTTGCAGGAACATGTTACCCGTTTCAATGACATCGGAGGTTTACCAGGCAGATATACAGCTGATAAGACACGCCAAACGAGTGGAACAGCGACCGGCCGTGTACCGACAAGTGGGGATCACAGCTGGAATGGAAACATATGGGGAAGTGGGTCATTAGGCACGGGTTTTGGTCCCCCAAAGCGGGAAAGGTCAAGAGGTAAAGGTAAGCAACCAAGCTGATCACGATGCACACACAGCCTGTTGACATTTCTTCAGATGCCACGCAACCTTCAAAATCAGGACCAGAGTTCAGCGACTCCAAGACTGGGTCGGGTTCTCTTCTCGCTACGTCCGAAATTGACTCTTGGAGCAACACACGGTCTGCTTGGACAGATGCTAAGCTCAACAAGGCGGCTTCAATCCATGATCGGCAACAGCTGCCGGACCAAGTGCGAATAGCAGAAGTCACAGAGTCCTTTTTGCCGCGGTCAAGATCATTCGTCGATGCGTTTCCAAGTGGCGCGAATTACACGTCCACGGAGCACTCAATAGCACCAAACCGAGACAAACTGGATAGGCGCACCGCGAATCACGCGATGAAGGTACCCGACACAGGTACTCAGGCCGCTCCTGGTATCATGAAGTCGGGAGACTCCAGCAGAGCATTTGGTCGTCGTCTCCCACAATCCTCCAACGGGCACGCTACAGGTGACACGTACGAGTTCTGGACCGGTCCCACTTCACGTGGAACACCGACTGAAGAGAACGGAGTTTACCCGACAACAGAATATTATGGTGCTGCAAGCGGCACAGCCTCTCATAATGGAAGCTTACCGTCGTCCCGGCAAGGACTTGAACCTGCTTCTCGCTATGCACAGCCGGAAATTTCCTCACAATATCCCGCACCACAGATGCCGCACTCAACTCGAGCAGTGCCATCCGACCTAATGGCATCCTTTGCACCACAAGCCCATCGAAGACCGCATATCCAAATCTCTAATGCGTCGCCAACCCAGATCTTTGACAGCTTGACTCTTGAGGACAACCTTCAACCTATGATGCCTCTCAAACGGGGTTCCAGCTCCGACAACGCCTTCATGCAGATGCACCCCCGCAATCAGCATGAGTCGGCATACTCTAGGCAGGCTCTGGCGGACCTGTCGCAGAACGTGTTGCGTCCCGATAGTACCACTGTTCGTGGCAGTACGCATCATACATCGAACTCTTTCGCTCGTAACGGGTTTCCCGACCAGTTTGACAAGCACGACAGCTTCCGCAATGTCGGTCTTCGATATGGTGATACCGGTGATGGCGACTATCTCCCTAACCTGAACAACCCGTATCCGACCTCAGGAGGTGTGGGTCTGGCAGCTATGGAGCATCCACAGCTGTATTATATGGGCGATCGTGCCCCTCACGCGTTTACCAATGGTAAGGGGATGGCTCAAGAGCGCAGACATAGAGGCGTGCACCAACCACCACCCGGATACTTCCATGCGCCGTATCAGCCAATAATCACTGCCCCATTTCCGGATCCATATGGCCCCCGTTATAGTTACGGAATACCTGCTGGTTATCAGCCTAATGGGTTCGCTCCGCACTTCCCTGTGTATGCTATGGCCGGTATGTTGCCGGCGCCCCCCCGGTCGCCAAAAGATCTCGATGCTGGACAGAGCCTTAGAAGTGCTCTTTTGGAGGAATTCAAAGGCAATGCCAAGACGAGCAAACGTTACGAGCTCAGGGTAAGTAGAGCAAAAACAGCAGTTGAACAGGGCTAACAGCCTCAGGATATTTACGATCACATCGTCGAATTTAGCGGAGATCAGCACGGTTCTCGGTTCATTCAACAAAAGCTTGAAACAGCCAACAGCGACGAGAAGGAAAGGGTTTTCCGCGAAATCCAGACCAACGCGATGCAGTTGATGACGGATGTGTTTGGAAATTACGTTATCCAGAAGTTCTTTGAGCATGGCGATCAGAATCAGAAAAAGATCCTCGCGAACCGGATGAAAGGTCAGGTGCTTAGCCTGTCGCTGCAGATGTATGGCTGCAGAGTCGTGCAGAAGGTAAGCGGCATATACTCTGTATAGCACATACTTGCTAACGTGCTGTAGGCACTGGAGCATGTCCTCACCGATCAGCAACAGGCTATGGTTCGAGAGCTCGAGAGCAACGTGATCAAGTGTGTTAAGGATCAGAACGGCAATCATGTCATTCAAAAGGCGATTGAGCGCGTACCGGCGGAGCATATCCAGTTTATTATCGACAGCTTTACGGGCAAGGTCGGCGAGCTCGCAATACACCCCTATGGCTGCCGAGTAGTACAACGCTTGCTAGAACGCTGCCAAGGTGTTACGAAGGCGTCGATACTACAGGAGCTGCACGCTGTTGGCCCGTCATTGATCTCTGATCAGTATGGAAACTATGTGACGCAGCATATCATTGAACAAGGTGGACCCGAGGATAGAGCTAAAATCCTTTCACTCATCAAAGCACAATTGCTTACCTTGTCGAAACACAAGTTTGCCAGTAACGTCGTCGAGAAGGGACTGGTCTACGGTACCGAGGAACAGCGGATGGAGATTATTGAGAAGCTTGCAGAGAGAAACGACAGAGGGGAGACTGAGTTGTTGATATTGATCAAGGATCAATATGGGAACTATGTGATACGTAAGCTTCTCCCACATCTTTGATTCTCATGGCATAGGTACTCACCATGTATAGAAAAGCTTCTGGATTCGCTCAGCCCTGTCAATTATAACAGATTCTTGGATATGCTGTATCCGGAAATTGCGAAGGCCCGTCGACTTGCTTACGGGAAGCAGGTACAGTCTGTAAGTGTTCACCTGATGTTACCATCTTCCTGTAGCGTCTCTTAAATGTGGTCTTGTTCGCCGGCCATGCAGATTGAAGACGAGTGCTGACCGACCAACAGATCGAGAAGAAGATGCACAGATTCGATGGCATGAACAACTTCCACCCTACTATACCTACCATTACGACAGACTTCTCGGGTGCTCCGACGCCACGGCCGTCGTTGAGCGACGGTCAAAGTCCTCGAAGCAATTCTCTACCCAGCACAAACACCAGTACAGCCGATGGACCTGTACATTCTTTTCACAATCCAAATTCAAACTAAACCAATAACGGCGACCTTGTCACGGCGGCGCAATCATGTCCATATCAACGAGTGGACGGCAATGGCATTCCAAGAACCGGACAGGCCTCATAACCATGTACGATCATGCCACAACGAACAACAATATGGTCGGCGCAATTTAGACGGGCAAGTTGGGTGTTTCATTTACGGACAGGACGACATTGCAGCGCTATGATACCATATTGTCGGGCCATTATGGATACGTTCTTTTCGGTTTCATTTACAATTTCCGGCTTGTTTTCGCAATCTTTTGTATTGATGGAGGATATAGGGTAGGGAATTTCCACCCGGGCCACCTGCTCTGGGGAAGCGCTATGGCGTATATGAGAAAAGGGAAATGAAAAACACAACTGATGGAAGCTCACGAAAGGGACGTTTCTAACGGACTAATGTATTAATCTGGCTGGAGGGCTTCGGGAAAGCTTTCTTTGGGCTAATTGTAGATGTGTAGTCATGATGGGTTATGGATAGGTAGCTTTGTGTATACCCCAGCTTTCCGGCATTGGAAAGCTTGTTAGTTTAAGTATTCTTTGGAAGGTTTTCCCGAGTTGCTATCACTGCAATGAAATGAACTGAAGAGCGAACCTGAGTGGAATAGTTGGGGGGGAGATCGCTGCTGGCTGCTAGGGCATAACCCCAAATGACAACCAAAGGCTGCCAAAACCACCTCCAGGGACCGCCGGACCGGCTGGGAAAGCTGAGTCCAACCTCGCCTATTTTCACCTCTTTCCAGTCATCCTAGCTTCTTTTGTCAGACCATTCTCTGTTTCCGCAATACATACGCATGCTTCAAGACCATCCAGTTACTCTTCAATGAGTTGGATGCATGAATGCGGCTTCTCCTTCGATGCGTAAGAGTAATACATAGCATCTCGTGGCGTCGTACTATTACTTACGAGAGTAGCCCCTCTCTCTGGCCAATCGGCCAAAGTATGCAGAACCCCACCTTCGACCTCTCAGAGCTCGAGGCCGAGAGCACAACATGGCAGCACATCAGAGGTACCTTATCTTACTGGACGACCCTTCTCAACACTGCTAAGAAGCTCTCCCAAGCTCTTTCGAAGCTCTATGTGAGCTGTCGCTGAAGCTTTCGTGCTTCTAAGCAGCTATAGCTCTATTTGCGGATGCTGCACTGCAACTGACCGTTCTCTGCGGCACGTCATACATGGTTTATGCCCCACCGCATCAACATGCCACCTCGATCAGCCGTCACCGCTTCCTTCTCCGTCACCGACGCCAATAATGAGATTGTCTGTCCATTGAAAAACCATGATGGATCCAGCTGTCGAAAGCGCTGTACAGGTCCAAAGTTCTGGCGAAGCATCCAGGAGCACGTCAGGCGGGCACACCCCGAATACTATATCCCAAAGCTACCGGCGACAGAAGAATCCTTTAATTTGATGATCAATTCGACGCCCTCGGACCGCCCACAACAAACCGCACCACCGTCATCCTCGGCACCAGCGCCCTCGAGTTCGTCCCCTGCCTTCGATTACTTTCTAACACCACCGCTGACCGAGAAAGGCTACGGCTACGATGGCAACACATACTACAACGACAATACTTCACCGATGATGCAACCTCCAGCGGAATTATATCGAAGGGGCTCGTTCCCGGCAGCGGTGAACGCAGCACAAGCGTTGGCGCAGTTGCACTATATACAGCCGCCATCGGGTTGGGACACTGAGCAGGTAGACTGTCTCCCAGACTACTGGAGCGATGATGTGTTTTGCTTAACAAGCGCCCAGGATGTCTTGTCTGAGACTGAGGGCATAGGAAGGCGGAGAGCTCGTTTTGACTCTTCCGCTCCCCACCACGCCCTTATAAGGGATGCCTTTCTCCCAACCTCCCATCCCTCGCCGCCACGGCCGCGGGAGCTGCTCCCATCTTCACTAGCGAGGACACCGCCGGGCAAATCTTCTCTGGGCCCGGGGTCGCACAGGCACAAGGCTAATAGCCCGCGTAAACTGTCCGTGACAGACTATGCTCGAAAACCCAAGCATGAGCGGGCTTCCTCCAAAGATCATACGTGGAGGTCGAGCATGGACCGTAAAACAAACTCTGCTGAGCCCAACAGTGTCGCCGCGTTCTACAGCAAGCGATGGGAGGACCTTATTGAAGCGGCTGCGTCTGCCACGGAAGGAGGTAGCCGTGACCTTACACCGGTTAGTGAACTTACCCACCCATTAGCCACCAAGGATTTATCCATCTGACTGACTCACTAACATAGATCCCTGGCTCTCCGCAAACTAACGCGCGCGATTCCTTGCCACCTCCAACCTTCAATCCCAACCATTTCCAGTCATACACGGCCTCCCCTCTTCAAAATGCCCTCACCCCTCACCCACCCAACAACACCGACCTCCCACCCTTCCCCTCCGTCGAGTCCTCCATCGAGTCTTCTGCGCCATCCGGTCAGAACTTCCACATGGGCTCCCAAGGCCTGTCAGACTCCTCGCCAGCGTATACGCAACACGTGCAGATATATTGCGCGGCCTGCCGTCGGCTCAGCATCCTGAAAGAGAGCTATGCATGCACAGAGTGTATATGTGGCATCTGTCAGGAGTGCGTGGATGCGCTGGTGACGGAGCAGGGCAGGGGAAGGATCGCGCGGTGTCCGCGGTGTGGGACCGTGGGGAGCAAGTTTAAGCCGTTTCAGTTGGATATCAGATGATGATTATCATGAAGTTTATGTCGCTATGGGGTTATGAGAGGATGCTTATCATGAGACTATTCAGGGCATGGCTGGGCCGGCAGAGGATGGACAGTCTGGGAATTCATTTTCGGACTTGTTGTGGTTTGGAGGATGCCATACCGATCTACCATGGGGAAGGGTTGTTCGAGCTCCCGCACCTCAGCACGCCTAGGCACGACTCTCCAAAGGCTGGCCGATGGGCCTTTCAAGTCAGGACGTGATGTCGGCAAAGCAAAGCGTGGGATTCATTGGCTCCCGGATGTGCGTTCACCCGTGAACAATGGGAGCATGCGGGTGGGTTGCAGGAAGCCGCGCATCACGGATGGAGCGCTTTCTTTTGGCGTAGCAGAACAAAAGCAGGCATCTTGGGAACATTTCTGGGATATATTCGATCTATGGCACCGGCGATGTCGAAGACACCAAAGGAGACGACTTGGATGTTCCTTTTCTTGACATCAAAGAGCAGCACTAGATGGTGGACCATGATATGCCTCGGATCTTGCTCGTGCTTAGGACGTATTTTCCTTGTAAGGGCAACAATTTGAAGGGCCCGCGTATGTCGAAGAACGCCCTACAAATTTCCTGCATAGCTTTGATCACAGAACATTCAATAGCGTGGCCACCATAGTACTGTGTGATCTACAATGCTCGAAACGCCGAGACTTCGGTCCTGGATATTGTAGACGGTGCTAGGGGTCTGACAGTTTGCGCCTTTAAGCAATTGCGGTAACGTTTTCTTCAGTTCTTTTCTCCCAACGAGATAGCCTTTACTAACGGCGCACCAAGTCGCCTTTGAAAAATACTCTGCTCGTTCAATCGGAGTATGGCTCTGCTAGCTGCTGCATAGCCATCAACGCTACCTACCTCTAGGTACCTTAGGTTGAATTCTTCCTCCGAAGGAAAATGTTGTATGTCACGTGTGATAGTTTCAATCTGTTCCCTTATGGAACCCAGCGGCGCGGACCGCCACGAAACAACCTTGGAAGCTGCACCCCGCGTAGAAACGACCACGACGTCATGGCCGTCGTCGCGTCCCCAGATCGTAGCAGGGCCAGGCTTTTGGCAAGCATGTCTTGGCGTCTGAAGAAATTCAGGTTTCGCCCGTCTTGGTCCACGTAAAGACATCTGCACAACGATAGCTTCCTCTTCCCGGCTTCAATGCCGCACGATCACTGTCTAGACAGGTCTGCGGACCACAGTCCTCCTTACTACTACCTAGAGTCATAACAATCCTTCCATCTGCACAATGTCTGGTACAGAGGACGCCAAAGCTACTCGCCGCGATCACCGTACCCCATACACGCCTCGACACCCAGTCCCAACTGTCCAACGATACCGTCAAGAAGCACAGCAGCGTAGGGAACAAGCTGTAACTCCTAATGGCGACTCGACAAACGAACACCCTAGCCTCCCGCAATACCAGCGTGCAAATGAGGGCGCCGAAGGACAGCCCGATTTTGAGGCATACCCGGACGCCCAGGATGGTGATGCCTCGTCTCAAGACAAGCAGGAGGATGATGGTCATGGTGACAGGCAAGGCAAGGAGCAAGATCAAGGCATGAAAGACACTTCAGAAGTACCAGCCGAGCAAGACCCCAAGAAACGACGCAAGAACTTCAAACGTCGGAAAGACGATGGAGCCGAGCGGCAGGTCACCGATCCAGTCACCCATCTACCCGTCACCATCCACGACTTCACCAAGCGGGACCTCGAGAATGTCCCGGAAAACGGGCTTCCGGGCGGCCCTAGACTTCAATCTACTACCAGCTTGGGCAGTGAGTCGAAGTCACCAAGTGACCTTGACGACGAGACGGACCATTGCGAGGCCGTTCATGCTGGGATGGAGACAAGATTTCCGCCGCCAAATTTTGAGGAGGCCAAGGCTGGGCTGATCCGCATATACCGGCTCGCTGTAACTGTAGGGATATCGTCGCTGGTTGCAATACTCGTGGTATTGCTTTCTATGCAAAGCTTCCTTGGCACGGGAAGGTGGACAGCGGATACAGGGCGTGGATCGTGGCTGCAGGCTCCGACGCTCTCGTCTGCCGGGCTAATTGTGTTGGCGGCGCTGCTTGGCGCAGCTGTCGTGTGGGTCCTTCGCGATTGGGTTGCAAAGAAGGTCGAAGAGCTATGGGAAGATGAGGTTTGGGAAGCTGAAAGACAACATGGCAAAGACGCAGTCAAGTCGCAGAAACCTGAATCAACACAGTGGCTGAACTCGCTGCTGGGAAGCATCTGGCCTTTAGTCAATCCAGATCTCTTTACCAGCGTTTGCGATACATTGGAGGTACGTGAACATGTTTTGCACGGTTAGATGGCCCTTCGTTTCAGGAAAAACTCCGTGAATGAGCTCTCGTAATATTCTTAAGTGGAATCGGCGCGCACTACGTTAAGATGAGCAAAGACTACGCCGCAAACAAACCTAGCAAATTCAAAGCCTGCGTCATATAATGAGCTTCTCTGACTAACAAGTGGTAGGATGTCATGCAAGCTAGCTTGCCGAAACTCGTCCGCATGGTGAGCGTGGAAGATGTCGGTCAAGGCAGCGAGTCATTACGGATACTCGGCGTAACGTGGCTGCCCACAGGTGCTGCAGCCCGCGCTGTGTCGGAAAACGGCCAAATCAAAGATGGTGATGATGAAAAGAATGACGGGCATAGCCCAGCCAAAGGTGGTGGCAGTAATGGTGAAAAGGGGGACAGAAAAGATCAGGCAGACGAAGATCCGAACATGGCCCAAGGATTGGCAGCAGAGGAGGGAGATTTCGTCAACATGGAGGTCGCTTTCGCCTATAGGGCAAGGTCGTCTGGACACAGCCTCCGCCACAGATCCAAGAATGCTCACCTCTTTCTGGCATTTTACCTTCCTGGGGCAGTGAAAATTCGTAAGCAAATCAACTAGCCGCACAGTCCCTCTTACCCTGCCAAAAGGTTCTCTCGTGTACTTATCAATGACAGTGCTGACAAGTACATTGCAGCGGTATGGTAGGACTTTCGGACTACTTCTTAAAAGCTGCCAGCTGACGTCTTGTAAGGTCTGGGTAGAGCTAAGAGGGCTTATCGGTATGTTGGTTCCATGTTATTTGCGGCTGCCTTCGAGAGTGTAGGCATACAGGCTCTGAGCACGTCTGATAATAAACATGTCGCTTTATCGCCGAATTTTACGTGCTTCATGCACAGTGTCCTTCCCGCCCTGCAGATTCGTCTGGACGTCCCGCTTCTTAGAGTTCTCATACTGCGGTCCTCTCACTCGTGTTCTCGACCTCATAAGCTTCATATAGTCAATTTGTACTGACCGTTTCTAGGTACCGCTCGACTACGCCTGCAACTTGAACCAGATCCCCCTTTCTTCTCCATGTGCACCCTAACGTTTCTGGGACAGCCGAAGGTAGATCTGAGTTGCGTCCCTCTGGTGAAGAAGGGCTTGAACATCATGGACCTACCGTTGATTTCGAACTTCGTTCAAAGCGCCGTGGACGCCGCCATGTCGCAGTACGTCGCGCCCAAGTCATTGACGCTAGATCTCAAGGACATGCTCGTAGGAGACGACTTCAAGAAAGATACCAACGCCCGTGGCGTCATCGTCGTTGTTATCAAGCGGGCGTACGATTTCAAACAAGCAGACGCGAGCATACCACTGCTAAAGGACGGATCCTCGGACTCCTATGTATCAGTTGGTTGGGCTAAATTTGGTAAGCCTTTGTGGAGCACCCGAATAATCCTCAAGGACATGGAACCATACTGGGACGAGACCGGATTCCTGTTGGTCACTCCGGACGAGATCAATGCTGAAGAAAAGTTACGGATTCAGCTCTGGGACTCTGATCGATTAAGCGCCGATGATGATCTAGGCCGTATAGAGCTTGACTTGAAGGATTTAATGAGAAATGGCAAGTCCAATGGCAAGATGTGGGATAGGGAAGACTCCTTCCGCGCCCTAGATGCTGGTAAAGGAATGCCCGGCAGGCTGTGCTGGAGTGTTGGTTACTATAGCAAGACGAGGATCATGCCTTCTCAACTCAAGCAGCAAACTGCAGATCCGGAGGTCAGAAGTTTTGAAGATTTGAAAGAGAAAGCGTCCCGCGAGAGTGAGAGGAAGCTTAGAGAGGCTAAGCATAATGAGTCGGAGGAGGTTGAGCAGCAGAAGAAACAGGACTTGAAGGTATGAACCTCGCAAAAGCTATCGTAGATGTTCCGCAATCCCGTCACAATACATGATCTACTGTATTTCTTTGCACCGTTGCGCAACTCTTGAACATTATCTGGAATCGATCAGAACAGTCTGCCTGCTATCTGGCCCATCGCCCATGCCACTTACACTACAAATTTTTTATCGACGTTCCGTTCGCATTGCATTCCAATTCGGAAAATTTGTGTCCCATCTTCTTGGGCTAACGATCACGCAGGCTAGAGCAGACCAACTAGTCATCAGCTCGACACCACCCGACGACTATCCAAGCGGCATACTCTCGATTCAAGTCCACCAAATCACAGGCCTCGAGTTTGAACAGACCAACAAGCGTCAAGCAAGCAAGGACGAAGAGGCAAGCGATGAAGACGAGGCTGGAGATGATCTGCCGTCGGCCTTCTGCACCATCATACTCAACCACCAGAAGATATTCAGGACACGCACCAAACCCAAGAACTCGAAACCTTTCTTCAACGCAGGTATCGAGCGCTTCGTCCGTGATTGGCGGACAACTGAGGTTATGCTTTCCGTCCGCGATGCCCGAGTGCACGAGGATGACGCGTTGCTCGGTGTCGTTTACCTACCTCTGGGGGAAGTGTTCGAAAAGAGGTCCCAACTCACAGATTTCTACCCATTGGCGGGCGGCATCGGCTATGGTCGCATTCGCATCTCACTGGTGTTTCGTTCCGTCCAGCTTCAGTTGCCTCGGTCACTGCTGGGCTGGGATTACGGCACGCTTCAAATCAGCTGCCAAGCCAAGGGCTCGAATCTGCCCCACGACTTACAGACGGACAGGATAAAATTCAGGACAAGCCTTTCCAAAGGGAAGATGTATTCTAGCCACGAAGACGGCAAATGGAGCACACGCCACCACAAGCCGATCCGGTTGGCTGTGCGGAAACGATACACGATGCCGCTGGTCATAGAGTTCCGCAGTTCGCGAGTGCTGGTAGACAAGACGCCCGCCTTTGGCGTCTTCTGGCTTAAAAATATCCCCGATGAAGAGGAGCAAACTGTAACCGTTCCAATCTTCAAAGGCGACCTGAAGCGTGCGGAGACCTGCTGTCTGCCGGAGAATTTGATGGGCGAGAAAGTCGGATCGTTGGAAGTCACGGTGACGTTCTGGAGGGGTCTCAGTGGCTACCATGCCCGTTTCGCTGCCAAAGACGCCAATGTGAAGGACGTCATGGAGATTCTTGACGTCGTCAACGACAATATTCTTTCGGACGGACAGGGCAGTGAGCATGGTGATACGGACGCGGAAGGGGATGATGATGATGACAGTGATGGAGATGGCTCTTCAACCCATGGAAGCAGGGGAAAGGACAGCGTAGTTGAGGAGCGGGATCTGGAAAAGGACGGGAAACGGAACCTGATGGATCAAGTGAGGGATTACAGGGAGCACAAAACACAATTGCATCGTGTGCATAGAGGGTTGATGCAATGGAAGGTGAGTCCCAAGTCCACAATCCTGCCTGATATTCGGATAGTGTCTAACGAGCTGGGTGCTAAACTGCAACAATTTTCAGGCTCCGCGGACGATAAAATGGGTCAAGCATAAGCTTGAGCATGGCGGGGACAAGGTTTCGGAAATCTTTAAGCATCATAATCGGGAGCCGGATCTGGAAACGGAGGTCTGAATAATCTAATTCAGCGATTTACCCGGTTAGGGAGTTGTCCTGGCTTGGTTTATAGAGAACATTAAGGTCGAGAGCCACCTTTTGCTGCACGGGCTCTTACGAGGTGAATGGAGCATTGGCGAACCGAATCTGCCAAGGAATTGTGGAGTTGCGTACATGAATAACCAGGCTACTATGTGTGCCTCTGTGTTCCGGGGCAAATGTTTTGATTTATCGAAGTGAGAGCGAAGCCAGATAGAACGAGACTCCCCGACTTTATGATGCTGGTGCGACGGTGATGAGACATGATGCTTCGTTGAAAAGTCACGCTGTCAAGGTACACTATTGTCATCCCATTCAACTCGATATGCAAACCCGCAGATCGACTTCTCTCCCGAACCGCACTTACATCCCAAGCACCCCAACAGGTACCTTCTTACATCTTGCACCACACCGCACCAACTCTTCCGGCGCTGAAGAAGCTTACACTCAGCAGGCCGGTAATGTACGGTAGCAGAATAATCCTCCATCGGCCTCGGCCCTCTGCCCCATTGCTACAAGGCCCAACAATCGTAGGAAGGTCTTTATTACTGCAGTTTCCAGGAGCCTCCCGCTGACCGACGCACCTGGGCGGCCTGAGCGAACCTCCGCGACGCACCGCAGCGACTTCACCAGGCGGAAGGTGTGCGTATCGCCGGCGAAAGACCGGGCGCTGCAGGCAGCCAACATAGGACGCAGGATGCGATTGTGTACCCAATGCCCGAGTATTTTACCAGTTGATTGACGGCTTCGTCGCTGCAGAGGAGGGTGTAGATTGTCGAGCGAGAGGACGCCGTCTTCTACTTTTGAGATCTCCGGGGTTTATCCTCTGCAGATTCATGTGCATCACCACCTGCGAGTCCGCCCGTACTACCCTTTGGGTTTGGCGTTGATGGGTGTCTGTGCTTGTGGCTGCTTCTGCTTTAGCGCCGCCCGCCTTGCTTGGTCCGCTTCTTGCACGCCATAAAGGTGACTCAGGCTCTTCCCGGAAATCGCAGGGAGGCGGCAAATCTTGGCACCTATGTCGGGCTGACTCTCCTTGGATCGTGGAGGGTATTGTCATCTGTATACCCACGGTAAGAACGGTGGACGGGCGTTGAGTAATTGCAACGCAACTGCCCCGGGTGTACAGCAACTATCCCTCTCGAGCGACGCGTGCCTCTTCCTGGTAAGCGGACATGCTAGCAAGATGCCGGATCGACTCTCTCTGCTCCTTGGTCCACGTCCCTGGGCCCAAATACCCTTGTCCCATGGCCTCAGGTCAATTCTTAAGCCCGAAAACCTGCGATTCAATGTAGGTATCCTCCGCTTGGTCCTTACGCTTGCCCCATCGCAATTCCGCTTCATCCATCCTCCCCTTCCTCCTCCTCCTCCTCCTCCACCTCTAGCTCTTCCGCCTCC